>JAYMFT010046308.1:0-48348 GCA_038088735.1 Panulirus argus | reverse complement strand
ATATATATATATATATATATATTATGTTAATTTGATTACCTTTGTCATAGTTTGTGTTAAAATCCACGCTATTGTCTCAATCTCTCCTGCAGTGGCTTATCTATTATCTAATGTTTCTGTGACACGAAATGAATCATTCACTTGCTAATTGTTCCACCGAGTGAAGGGGCAAACCCTATCTAACTGGACATTTATCACGGTCGATCTGGAGGTGGGGTGTTATCACTCGTGGCATCTGTATATCTGACGTAGCGGGAAGGTACACCCCTCTCCCCGTCCGGCTGGTGATAGGGCACGGGCGTCCAAGGGATCAGAAGGACTTCCCAGAGCACCAGGAGACTCTCCAGCCACCTCCCCCCCCCCCTATGTGTCCGTGCCTGTATCCTGGGAGCACACATTCTATGTAGAGATCACCTGTGTCAAGATAACTGTGTACGAATCTAAACTTCATCTGAACCTCAATCGGATTTTTGACGATGACATCATGATGTAGATGCTGGACCTCGCCTTGATCATCCCATAACACAAGGTCTTAAATCACTTTCACCCTCGCTTCCTGCACCTCGGTAAACACTGCGGATAACCCGAGTCACCTCCTTGACAGGAAAAAATGAATATGTGTAAACTAACGCTGCAAAGAAGTTACGGACGTGGAGGACCTGTCTGATAATGTTATCACCCATTAAACAAACCTAAACAACTTCTGTTCGTACATCTTATTTACTCTGTACAAGATCATGGTTTGGCTGGAGGATATCAGTGCTTCCAGATGAGGAATCTACGATAACTCGTCCGTGTCGAGATCAGTAATGATGATATCTGGACACGTACAGCACTTTTTCTATCTTATTACTATGATAAAGTAGGATCAGGTAGGCTGTGGGAGATCTCCACCCCAGTAAACACCGGCCTACGGGGGATTTTACGTTGCTATGTGGGTTGATGATACTGACATGCAACATCACTCAGCCGTGACTACCAGCAGATGTTCCCACGCACACTTTTCAGTCTTTTGCGTCTGTCTTGTCGCTGTAAATTTGTACGTCTAGTTCTCCTTCCACTCACAAAGACACACACAGACGAGAATATGGCAAGTGCTCCTCGCAGGTCGAAAGGTGCACTATCAGACCCCTGCCGTCTACACCCACCACCTCCCCTCTCGAGTCTCAGTCACTGTCCAACGTCACCACCCTTGGGGAACCTCCTAGGGACAGCTTAGTGTGAGGGATGTAGGGTGAAGGGAGGTGGGTGGGAAAGGGGTGGAGGTACTACGTGTGCGATAAAATGCATGACGACGGTGTTAGTCAGAAAACGTGCGAATGGACTGAGATGATGACACGCTGACGAAGACAGGTTGATGATGAGGAGGTGGTGACGTGGGTGGGGAAGGGAGTTGGGTCGAAGTTGGATGAATGTTGTGGTGAAAGTCGGGCTGCTTTATTTCTGCCGCAAAAACGGCGAACTTATTGTGCAGTCTTACCCAACCCGAAGGTCAGGTGGCGCGAAAGATAGCGCAGAAAAGGTCCAGGAACTGGGTCGCACTGATTGAATCACGTAAGTTACGTGATAAGTGAGCTACTTACAACAGACAAAATTAAGATATTCTCAAGTATATGATGCAACACATTGTTGAGGATAAAGTAGTCATACATATCTTGTGATGCCAGATAAGGAATTACCTCTCAAGTCTGAGGGAATCCACGGATATAGCGTCAGGTGTGAGAGTAGCTCTAGTGGCAAAGTTTACATCTTGTCTGTTCGTCATCAGCCGGACCGGAGGAGCAAACTTCCTCCTGCCGTGGGTGGCTATAACTCAGCTTGGGTAAAGCCACAACACCATCACTGTCTGTCCTGATCCTGTGTGTGGAACCTTATGCATGGGTTTGTCTTGCATAATACCATTGGGGTAGATGGATCGCCTAGTGTCTTAAATCTATACAGTTTTGTATAAGTTCTCTTTCTGGATGATTATTTTTGAGCTACATGAAGGTAGATCCAGATTATAGTCAATTTAGTCCTCGACGGCATAAATTTTAACTAATGCATCAGAGTTATCATGTTTTCTGAGCCCAGAATGTGAGGGAATCCAGAGCAAGTGACCTGTAATTCCGTCAGTAGTAATGTTGTCATCCCTGTGTCTTGTATTGGACAAGAGCACGAGAGACGTGGGTTGTGGAGTGAAGTGTGTTGACTTGTGTTAAGCTGGCTGGGGGTCAGGCTGGCCAGGGTTGATGATGCTTTTTAGATGATGAGGCAGACAGTCTCCCCCGTCGCCCTACCTGGTGTTGACCTGACCCGGTCCTCGGGGTACATGTTGGGTCCCCGAGTCCACCAAGCTTTCAGTGGCAGCAGCAGCCAGTATATCCACATCCCTGACAACTGTGTTGTCAGCTAGATGTGAAGCAACGTCTACGTACCTCTTGCAATCTAAGCTTCACGTCTTTAGGCTGATAGTACACAGTAGTGCTTTAGCTGAGAGAGAACAAGTGACCTGGGTAGTGTCATCATCGTTCGTCATCAGTTTCGTGTGTACCGTGAAAGTTGTCTTAAGATCCAACTCATCATATTCCTGCTGGTGCTCGCCACATGACACAGCGTCTCACATAAACACACTGAGATTATTTATGTTCTTTTGTGCTACGCTCAGACTTGGCTGCCTTCTCTGCTTCTGTATTTTGTGCTACTGTAAGACCTAAATGTATCCCGTTGTGTCGCAGCTTCTCTCAGTATTATCTCATCGCTTCCAGTGAGCCACAGGAGAATTTAACATCTATAAGGCAGAGGATCATCACTGAGCAAGATGCTAGTAACATGTGTAGTATGTTTAGTGCGATGGACCGTCGTCAGTGTTGTCCATGTTCGGACTTGAGAATAAGAAAGTTGACCACTCGAGCAAGCGACAGATACAAGGCATTGTCTGCTGATAGTACTCAGGCCACCTCAAGAGATCCGTAACTTTACGAAGACTCTGATCTTTTTTTTCTTTTCCTTATATACAAAAAGGAGAATACTCGAAGTTTCAGAATACATAATGAATGCATTTGTAATCAACTGTTGCTCTTGTTACACTGTAACTTCAGTCATACTGGACGAAGAGTTGATTGTTTTATACCGACTTCCACCGAGGCAAAGTTTGCAACTCTTTCCTCCACTCCTCGCTACTGTAGATAACCAGACGGAACAATCACCCGGGTCATCAGCGAGATAATAAGTCACATTCGAGAGATAACGAGTGCTGAAGCTGCGCCTGACTCCCATTGTTCGATGCACGCTTGCTGCTGTAACAATCTCATTCATCACCTCCCCGCCCCCCTACCCTCACCCACCCTAGTTGGGTCATGACTTGCCCTCAGGGTAGCCAACTGTGCCACTAACGTAAAGGTGGAGGGGAAGGGGTGGTTATATGGCCCAATGATTATGTAAGACTGCAGTGCACCACTGCTAGCTGCTGGTTCGCTTCACCGAACACGATGGTAAACATCTATAAGTATATTGAAACATTAAAAATCTCCGTTTTCTCTTGTATAATGTTCTAGTCTTAGTTAGTATGAAGCAAAATGGAAATTTTTCAGGACATTGTCACCGAAATAGAACAAGCATAGCAAATAAACAGACTGCAAGAAGAATAGTAACAACCCAATCTCTATTGTGTGTATTTTAAGCCTTTAGCTGCAGTTACATCACTCAACTGTTAATTATTACTATTCTTACTTTTGTTATCATCATCATAATTGTTAATGTTAATATTTTGCCTGCCACCCTTCTGGCAAGGTCACTCGGCACCCGGCGGGCCGCTGCGCCCCACAGATAATGTGTGAGGGTTGGTAACTCGAGGGGCTAACCGATTCGACATGGAGTTTTTCCTTCCACAGCTGCACCGCGGAACTCTCTACCTCCTTGTGCTCACGTGGTATACCTTACCTAAGCCACCGGCCAGGCGTGCAGCAAGTGCTTACCGGGGCCCCCAGGGCCAGGGAGAGAAATCAGGGGCCCCTAACTCCTCTCTTGTTTCTGGGTCCCATATTCATCCGTCAACCTTCCCTCCCTCTGTCCCGTGCACCATGCGCCCTCCTTACAGGATTCAGTCATTAATATGCTTTATTTCAAGCTCTCCAGATAGAATGATAGTTTCCATGGATCTCAGAACAACTGCACTTTTCATCAATTCATTATTGACTTGTTGCCAGTGTGGCTCAGTTTTGTAAGGAGTAAATTTCTAGTGTAAGTCTTTTCTTTTTAAACAAGTATATGTAAGGTATGTAAAGAGACATGACATAGCTTATGATATCCATGAAAACAAATCTAGGTTTACTGTATATATTTGAGAATCAAGGAGTGGCAGTGAAATGAAGCACTGGATTTTTATAAAAGGAAAACACCGTTTCTAGTTTTCATGGAAGGGAACAAGTTGATAACATCATCAAGGTGTAGTGTTGCTCCTTAGTTCACTCAGGCGACCCGCTGGGATGCATAAGTCTTCACACCCAGGCTGTTCTGGTACACAGTGTAGATTCTTCACTGAACAGTCTCTACTTTCCCTAATGGCTAGGCCTCATATGTTAACACTATTTGTTCAAGCTTTACTTGTTACACCTGATTTCAGCGGTGGTATGTTACAGGCCTCCTGACCTTACCCCTAATGCCAGTAGGGAACTATTTCATCTTGTTCCCTGTCCTTCCTGGACGGTTTGTACCTTTGGTACTTATCTCCCGCTACACTCGTCGCTTCTTCTCTCTCTTGCTCCCTCAGTCACTTGCCTTCTTGTCTTGTAATTATCATCGTCTCCCTCTGTGCTTGCATCCATCCTCCAAGCAATCTAACTCCCTAACTTCCTCTCCATATGTGCGTCTTGCCACTGTCTCCTTCCTTATCGTCGCTCACTAGCTCCCTACCTACTGCGTCTTGTCACTCCCTACCACCTGCCCTGCCTCTCCCTGTTTTCTGTCATCGCCTGCTACTCAGAAGCAGGGGGTCTGAGCCTATGAATTTCCGGCAGGATGGTAGAAGTCTATGCCGTGAGGCCAGGAGACGCCACCCTCCCCTCTGCATGCTAATGTCCACAATGTCTCGCCTCATATCCTCCTGCACGTTTTCGAGTCCTGGTCTTACGTTACATCTTTAATCACATGGATTTCTATTACAAATGCACGTCCTCCTGTTTTAACCCACACTCCTGCTACCTTAAAGGCGTACCCATCTTTCTTAACCCCACACACTACTCCCGTTGCTAATGCCTGCCTTCCCACCGTAAGGCATGTTCTAGCTTCGTCTCATCCTCATTCTCCCTTAACGCACGTGCCCTGCCTTAACCGAGTGGTGAAGACAGCCGTTTCTGAGTTTGTATCATTCCCATCGCATGGAAACATTACGTGTCTACAGTCCCTACATCTGAGCTCCTGTGATACGTTTGTAAGAATTTTATCTAAGCAAAGGAAATCTTTTGGTCCTTATGATGGAATAATCAATATGCCACTCGAGTACCTCACTGAAGTACTTGCGATCATAATGTTCTTTCCCCGTTTCATACGTATTCGCTATTTCCCGCGTGAATGAAATAACCAGAACAGATGACAGAGCCTTAGAGGAAAAATGAAAGATCGCTTGGCTCCTTCCTCTGTTCCTACCTTTGGAAAGTAATTCTTAAAATGTCATAATGGCAAATAATGAGATTCCATTACATAAGATCAAAAATAGCGCAATACGATTACCTTATTGCGAAACTCACAAAATTGGCCATGTAGGAGTAACTGGCTGTTGAACTGATGGCAAAAAGTCTACCAGTTATAAACCGGTCTTGCGGAGAAATTCATGGCAGATAGTATCAACCAGACTGGTTGAAAATGGACGTTTTATACTGCCCGTTATACCTTCTGACCGAAGGTGTGGGATGGGGCGTGGGTGTACAGGATGTCAGGAAGTTTGGCTGTGACGGGACGGGTCTTCCCCTCCTCACCACATGTAAATACATTTTCTGTTGTAATCTACATACATCAGGAAGTGGTCCATTCGGGAAGTCTTGACATCCGTGCTCTGGTGTCACCTTAATCTCCCGGTGTGGACGCTACTGCGTGAATGAAAGTCGGGAACGCGTTTAGTCTGCGATCTCTGGTGAAAAGTTTCGGGAAAGAAGTGATTTTTGTAGAACGCGGGGACATAAGTCACACTGCTTGTGTTATGGACGACGTATGTTTTCTCGTGAATGTCCTTCGCCCTCCTCACCCTACAGCAATGCATCTTCTCCCTCTCCCCTTCTCCCATGATGACCACACTCCCCACAACCTCCCCGCCTTATCACCTCCCACCAACTACTTCGTAAGATATGTAGACAAGGTCATAAGTCTTACACCATCAGTCGCCTCGCTCCTGGTGATGAGTTTCAGTTCAGATGGACAGCGACAATGGGAACGAGACCACCCACCAGCCTACCAAGGTATCATTGACAGGTAAACACGGCCAAGGAGAGAGAGGCTTGCTCGTCCACCTTCTGGGCTTTCACCATGGCAATGGAGCGTGTATTAACACGCGCATATACACGGACTCATATACAAAAATATATAGCCATACACACGCACACACACAGAGACAAACCCACAACATGAACTGGTTACAAATGGTGACTACGATTCACACATGGGTCCTTCCGGATTCGAATCCTGGACGTAACAGCCAACCTAGCTATACTTCCCCTCTTGGGGCAGGTCGATAGATGGGCACCTGGCTTAGGCTGAGGTGTGTATGTGCGTGTAAAGACACGATAGAAATATAAAAGGTTAAGAGTCAGGGTAACACGAGTGTAAAACTCTCTCCCCGTAACACACACTAGTAATCACAAACAAACATACATCTTGAAAAAAAAAAAACTGATCAGAAGTTACAGTTGATTTGGTCACTGGGCCCACCTGTCGCCCTCATACGCCAGTGTCTGTATCAATCCTTCCTGTATGCCTGGGCAAGCACTGTAGCAAAACATCATCATCTGTGGATTCTCGTAGCGGCTCCAAATTTTAAGAGTGCTATTAAGACCTCGACGTTGTAAATACAAGAAACCCACAGTAAAGACTGCTACTGTAATACCATTACACATCGATCATCGAGTATTGTAAAATGACCCTATTCAGGTAATTCCTGCAGACGAAACACTAGGACATGCACTCAGTTGACATTTCTGAACAAATCACGTAGTGGAGATGTTCACATTTGCTGACACCCGTAACAGCAACAGCTGACTGTATCAGACCTGCTGCGATCACTGCTCGTGAAGTCTGCACGCACCTTAAACACACTCACACTCGATATCCGTCATCAACTACCACCTCTGATTACTGAAAGAGCGAACCACAGTAATTCAGTCACGTATCTCAACAGCCTGACGAGGCCTATGGAAAGGCCTCGTCACAGGCCACCCTCCTGCCACCAGAAAGTAATTTCACAGGTCTCAAAGGGGGTGCTGGGAGGCTCCTGGGTTGGAGAACTGACTGATTTCTATCTACAGATGTGGTCGCTTGGGATGACGTATGAAAAGATGGTTTTGTTCCTGTGTGCTGGAGTGAGTTTTGTGTCAGGAACATAAGAAAAACCACAGGTTGTTTGACCATGAAAATCAAAAGTCATTTATCTATGAAATGCAATCTGTGAATATACCCGATTTGGGGGTAATATAACAGGTGGTGATATTGATTGGAAACTCTAGTTTGTCATCAACCTCTACATACCGTATAAAGGCTGAGTCAATACTTATATCAAAGCCTCTATCAATGTTATGTTATTAGATGAATGGTTTGTTGATTGTCTTCAAAATAGCCCTGGGTCGTGTAGCCATCGGGACTCCTCGTCCATGCCGTCAAGACATATCCGTACAGTAATTGGCTCACGCATAATAAAGCTGAAAGACTTAGCCTTTATAGAACAATCCTCTCACTCCAGAAACGTAAAAGTAATAAAGAAATTAGTTAACCCCTTGAGTGCAACAGTCGGTCGGACGGTAGACCCTTTGAGTATGGTGTGGCCTTTGACCTGAGCCTTAAAGCTTTGATTAAAGGTTACGCCATCATACCCAAGGGTCGTAGCGTCGTGCTGAAGGGTCGTATTGTCGCGCTGAAGGAGATAATTACAAACCCCTTTCACCAGAGCCCCCCAGCCCGTGACGTGGTCGGCTGGCCGGCCAGCCTCCCACACCACAAAGGCCTCCTGCCTCAAAAATTGCCACCCATGTTCACCTCATTCTCACCTCACCTCACCTGGCCCAGCTTTGCAGCCGACAGCTTGATGCCTTGCCTTAATGGGGAAGAAAATCCATCTATCATTATCAATAGATACTTCATCTTGATTATAATGGTACTAAAATTATATCTACTTCAAAAAATCTAGTTCATACTAGTCATAGTTATCAATATCTTATCAGTCAGTAGAGGCAGATGATTCACCACTGGCAGCACAAGTACTTGAACCTAAACTAACATACATTACACCTTAGGAACTGATCAATGGTCACGGGAAAACGTGGCTTTATATTCGTAACGTTTATCTTGTCGTAGTCGCAAAAACGAGCCATGAGTGCGACGATATGATCCTTAAGTTCGATCATCTTACCCAAAGGTCGTATAGTCACACTCAAAGGTCGTACCATCGTGCTCAGGCGGCTAAAGAAAGAAAGAAAAAAGAAAGCCAAGTGGCAAGTATCTGCACGAGTAGGGAGCCCACCAACCGCGTGCCAGCTGCGGATGTGATCACTAACCCCGTGATCTGGCTAGGTCGCCCCGCTACAAGCACAGTACCTACCCCGGCCCACGCTGGCTTCTGCTGCCGACATCCTTCACCTTACACCACTCTTTCACGTCTGATGAGTACTACATGGGTTCGACTCTTGGGGCGCGACAGTCGGCCTACACCTAACGCAGGTGTTTATTCTCTCTTTGGGGTTGACTGAGACTGGCAGAACGCATTTGACATTAAAGCACACAGGAGACTAGCAAAGAAGATGGATCTCCAGGCAAGGACAAGGAGGAGACTCTTTCGATGGAGAGAAGTTTAATTTTAGTGGATGGAAATAAAGGACGTGTGTCAAGGTTCTGTCTTGAGACCATTGCTCTTCTTGATCTATCTTACTGACGTGCCAGCAGGACTGGACTCCTACCTGAACGCTGTTGAAGATGATGCTAAGGTCTTGAGGAGAGTAAACAGCAAGTAGGATTGCATCAACTTACACGGAGACTTGGACAAACTCGAAAGTTTTTCTGAAACATTATTGACGAAATTCAGTCTGAGTAACTGTAAAGTAACAAGGATGGGAACAGTGAAAAACGTCCTCATTATGAATATCACCGGGCAGGATACAGCTGCAGGAATCTGTGTGTGAGAGAAACTCGGGGTCGACAACGTCCCTAACCCGTCACCTTATGAATCCTACATTGCGAAAGAGAATAGGAAAGGAGACAAACTATCAGACAAAACATCAAACCCTCACTTTCACAACATGGCTTTGGACTTGGGGTTCCCAGCCCTGGGTCGTGCAGCCATCGGGACTCCTCGTCCATGCCGTCAAGACATATCCGTAAATGTATATACTGAACGATCTGTCGAGCCTAAGCTGTTTTGCTCTGCTGGCTATGTTCAGTAATACTAGCTTCTTCCTGAGCCTTAGTTTTCTGGTTTAAATGAATAACCATAAATTCGTTATAAAAAAAAAATAAGGGGTCTAATCCTGGTTGGGGTGGCAATAATCTCGGGAAAAGTGAAATGGGTCGTCAGAGACAAAACGGTGAACACCACTAATCCGAACAATGAGTGTAGAAGCCAGAATCATGTCAGGAGAATCTATGCAAACCAATTGTCGTGTGGGAGTAAGAGTGAGAGGCTAACCTCCCCTCCCCTCCCCCAGCGACACTTCCGTTTGGTGCCGGGTGACTGGTGGCCGTGACCCGTCGCCTCCCCCCGCGAACCAGCCGACAGGCCTCCTCCTCCTCCATCCCCCTCAGCCCACTTACTTTATCTTCCTTTTCTTACGTTGGAAGCTCCAGTCACGGGCAGAAGTCCACATCAAGGCTGAGCCTTAAATGAAATACAGAAAGGTTAATGCAAGGGAAAAAGAAGAGATAAGGGAAAGTATTTACGAATTTAGAGGAAGTGAAAAACTTGTCTTTTACAAAGAGCCAGATCGTTTTGTTACTCACTCTCTCCCTTCCCACCCTGCGACACCCGTTTTTCTTCCTATTCTCCTTTTTGTCTTAATTGTTTCCCTCTATCTTCTGTTCTCTCCTCTCCACATTCCCTGCTCCCCTCTCCCCATCTCCCGTCATGTTAGTCCTCCACCCCAGGATATCTGGGGCGCGCCAGAGGATGCCCCCCGGCCGGCCAGTACACCCGCCCTGGGGGCTGACCCTTTCGCCCTGATAACCCTGATCACTGGCCAGTACAGTCACGTCATCCCCCGGCCAACCCTGAGGTCCAGGGCAGCTCGTAACCTCAAGGTCCGACACACACTGGAAGGTCGAAGCTCAGATTCTTCTGCGCCAATGATACATCGTGTCTTAATTTCTTTAGAAGTCTTAACGTACGAGTCGAATATAAATATCAAAACTCTATAGACCGACAGATTGACTGTTACATGATCAAGAGTATAATGATCAGAATACTAATGATCATCTAAGACGATGTCTCAAAGTAAAATGGATTAAAGTTCACGAAAACTTTTATTTCGATAATTTTTCAGGTCTTTAACGTCGAAACTTAAGCCATTAAACAGCCTTTTTTCTGATATTTCAGGTATGAAACCTGTAAACGCTATTCAAACAATAATACATGTGCTCACAAAAATCATCGTAAGAAATTGAGCACAAACAGAGAACTATTGAATTAACGTCTAAGCCCCACAATTGATCACCTGTTTATCAGATCAACGCTCATGCATCAGACGATTTACGAAGATGAATCCTCTCAAGTTGCTGTGGCTCCTAAGGCGATCTTCACCAGCGTTCTCCACTAGCGGCATCAACACGAACACTTCACACACTGGAGGATTCGCCAGGCTGGAGGACGTCCTAGCAAAGCTCACCCACCACTCCACACCACTCGAGGCCCACTCCTGCTCAGCTCGGGGGCCGTTACTTAGCGGCGTGGTGATGCCTCCTCTCAATAAGCCAGATTATCGTGTGAATAGCAACCGTAATTCCCCAGATGGCGCGTCCTTTGACTCCGTCGAACCCCATGTGAAGGGTACTGGCTCCTGTAACCTCCGTGTGGGGTCGTTGTGGCTCCTGTAGCCCTCCTGAGAGATTTCTACACTCCAGGACGTGTCGCACTACTCAGTGTACTCACAGGTGGTGGTGGTCATTCAGTAGCAACAGGTAATGCCGACGTGCACTGGATAGTTATGTCGTCTCAAAAACCAAGACCCTGTAGTTGTCAGCTGTTCTTGAGATCTGATGACACCACACACGGTAATGTTGATATGTCAAGGGATATCCAGAAAATAATCTTCTAATACTCCAGCTACCTGAAACTGAAACTAATACGATTCATAAGGTTATGATCAAGTTTATGAAAAATCATAATATTCAAGATGTTATGGTCAATACAAATGTAAATTGTGCATGATATTATTGCTGAATGTACGATAACTGATATGTTCCTGGTAACAGTACTGACAATTATTCGTTTATAATCGTTTCTTGAATTATATAATTAATCTCAGGTTCGATATTATCTCTGCCTTCAGAAGGATCAAACATGAGGAACCGTTGTTCACATGAGCGAAATTAACCACAGGAGCATTTGCACCTGATAAGATTGTGAACAGAATTCATCTTTTCAACAAAAATAATTTCATACCGAACTAAAGTAAGAAAATTAAAAAGGATGAGTTAGTTTGTTTAGATAAACATCGACACGCCAGACGGATATCTTACGACACCCAGAAATGTCGTTTGCCGTTTTTGGAACCTACGGCACGACATCCAGATCCCTGAGCAGGAAGGTACATTACAACCCTTGGGTCTGATAGCCATCACAACCACAAGTTGGGCCGTTTTGGGCACCGAGTACTGCGGCCCCCAATAGGAACCTAACCACGTGGATGGCCGCAAACCGTGCGTGGCTGAAGACAATGGAGGGCACTTCCTGCCACATTGTTTACAAGTGACGTCACTATCAACAATGAGGCTTCAGCCTTCTACATGTGGGGCACCCAGGGTTCTACCCCTGCAGAGCATCTCTTTCTCTCTCTCCCTGCAAGTGGCAGCTGAGAGGAATAGTTGTATACATCAAGTATGACGACGTGCGGTGAGCGTTCCGCGCTGACCCCGCCCTGCTCGTAGGCTGGTTGGTACTCAATCTCCACACAATCTGGAACTAATAAAGCTAACCTTTGCCACACAATCCAGAACTAATGTAGCCAATCTTACTTCGTATAAGATGGCAGTTCAGATGTTAGGGTTTGATAATGTAGGCGAGTTTCTGTTGGTGTCTTGTAATGGGTTTCTCTTATAAATGACCGTAGTGTGGGTCGAGTACATTTTCTTTAACCCAGTGGTATCTCAAATACTCCTTAGTCATCCTGGGGGGAAAAACTGCGTGCCGGACTGGTTGCCCGCTACTCACCAGGAATCCCGCGGGGGAGTTAGCGGGACTCCAGAAAGGTGTGTGTGTGTGTGTGTGTGTGGAGAGCGGGCATGTGGGCACGTGCTGTGTGAGGGGTGGAAAGGGGTCAGCTGGGGAGAGGGTGGGAGGTGTGGGTGTGTGAGATGGGGAGAGGGTAGAACACATGCCAGGAGGGAGGGAGGGAGAGGGTGGGCAGGGAGGCAGATGGCCGCCAGGGAGGGTAATGAGTGAGGCGGATGAGGTGCTGTGTACACCCGGCCAGGGGTCCTCACCCCAGCCTTACCATCACTGTGTACGTGGGAGGATGACGGTGGTGAGTGGGAGGTCCAGGTGACTCCCATGGTATTCAGTGGGCGGTGGTTGTGTTACTGTCAGTGTATAGTTGTGAGGGGTTTGTGGATGTTGTGAGGAATTGTGGGTGTTATGAGGGCTTGTGGATGTCACACTGTTAGTGGATAGGTGTCAAGGAGAATGCAACTTGGGCCTGTCAGTGTCATAGTGTACGTAGGTGGGGCTAGTGAGCGTCATAGTGTACGGGGGAGGAGTTAGTGGGTGTTGTGGTGTACGGGGAAGAGCGTGTCAGAGTTAAGTGACCTGGTTACATAAAAAGTAACATGATAACGAACAGCTGCCAATGGGAATGTAAAGTTGATGATGTGAGTACGGACACGTACGCTGTAGCTTCACCATCAAGCTGGGAAGCGTTTGATTCAATGTGTTAAATGTAAAGCATTAACCAATTAATCAAAGTCTGATAAATCTAAGTAAAACATATGATCGGAAACTTAAACTCAAACTTGTATTGAGTTTAGCTCCAGTTTCAAAAATAGACCGAGGACTGATTAGATTAATCATCTCACTAATTGGGAGGAAATCGAACAGGATTTACGAGAGCTGTTGATCAGAAGTTTGATAGGAGTCACCAACACAACACTGGTACCAAATCATCATTCGACAACCAGCACCACCCACCTTCAGCCCACTCCAGAGTCTGGCGTGAGGCGCAACCCTTCGTGGCTGCTGCTCCAACAGTGTTGAATTCTTTTGATTTTTCCGTTCAGGAAGCTTAATGAGAAAATTATGACTGGAAATGCATTCTGCCATACCTTCCAGCTCACTGACTTCCCTCACTTTGCCCTAATGTCTGGTTCAGGCGGCGGTGGGCAAGGGAGCGCGTGGAGCACCACGAACGCCGGCCATGTATTGTATGACTAGGTCGCTTCCCTGGCAGACGCCAAGTGCTTGCCAGGAGCCTGCAGGTGCAAACGGGTCTCCCAGTCGCTGACCTCTGCACAAGCACAAGCTGATGGGGAAAGAAAGAGGAAAGGGGGCTGTGTGTCTACGTTATCTCCTCAGTCCTCAAACTCTAGCTTAATTTGCCTGGATTTCGAAATCAAACTCTTTTTGCAACCTTGAATTTACGTCTTAGCATAAAGGTGAAAGACCTGCATAAATGTCCAAACTTTTACGAAAACTTTATCTGTTTACTTTTTTACAGCCTCAACGATTTTTCTTTTCCTTTTTCCAAAATGATTCGACTAAAGTTAGTTCAACCCAATCCAAGTCTTCTTAGACCGTAGAGTAGTTGTTAAACTGGTTAGGTTTGTCTGTTGTCGGCCCGGTGGGATGGGAGGAACCTGTCCACTTGGTGACGCCGCTCGGGGAGCCCAAGCAGCAGGTGAAAAAAAAAAGAAGGTGGTCCCGTTCTGCCTCGCAGGTCATGACGCGGTTGACTGCTGAGCGCTGCTTAAGGGCACGTGTGCGGCGAGTAGTGCACGAAGGAGAAGGGAGGCGGGGAGCACATATGCGGTGAGTCCTGCTTGGAGGAGCCTATGTGGGGAACGGACTCGGGGGGCATCTGCTGATGGGGAAGTGTGTGCTAACTTATAACCGTGGGTTATGTGCTGCATACCTCGGTATGTGGTGAGCTGCTGGCCAGGGGCAGGTGTTGACGGCCACATACGTCAAGAGTCACGCTTGGGTTGCCGTGTTGACAGAGAGGGTTGTGTGGAATGTTTGAGAAGCCAGGTGTGTTTCTCTGCCGAAGATGAGGACTCACATCTTCAGTTTGGTTCGCAGTTTCTAGAATCACTAACCTAACCGACCTTTCTTAACCTTAGCCAAGAAAGGATATGATAGTTGTCATAACCATCTAGAAATAACAAACACAACTCGCATCATTTTAGGTGAGGTATTTGTCTAGCACAATATGCTGCAGGACATCACTCACTATCGTGGAAGAAATCTCGTTCTCCTTAACCTTCTATAGCGAAGGTTTTGTTTGTCCACTCTTTAGTACGGGTTTGGCAGCCCTTGGTTTGGTAATGGGTTTGCAAGTCCCTGGCCTAGTGAGGGCTCTGGCAGACCCTGGTATAGCAAAGGCCTTGACGGTCTCTGATCGAGTAAGGGGATTGGCAGCCTCTGGTCCAGTAAGGGCTCTGGCAGTGCCTCACATAACACAGGCTTGAGCCGTCCGTTGTTCCACATAAGAATGATCGCCCGTCGTCGAACAGGAGATCTGGCCGTACCTTTGTCTTGCATGTGCTACCGCAGACCTTGGTGTCATACAAGCCAAATTATCCCTCGTCCAGTGGCACAAGTCTCTCCTTCGTCCAGTAGAAGCAGATTTCCATTCGTGTAGTCAGACTAAACAATCCCTCTTCCAGCAGGGCTAGGCTATCCACCCCCCCAGTAGAGTTATGCCATCCCCCGTCCAGCAGAGCCACGCCAGCAGGTCTAGGCTATCCATCGTACAATAAAGACTTTGACATCTCCTCAGCACAAACATTAGGTAATCATCCCCATATCTAGTACAGGCTGTAGCTCTCGTTCGTCTAGTACAAGTCTTGACCGCCCATCTGCTGAGACTTAGATAGCTTCTTGTGCAGAAAGGTTTCTGAATGCACGAGGCTCAGGGCGTTTTCGATGGTAACGGGAACCACATGACGGCTGTGACCACCCCAAAGGCTCCTGCTGGCCACGCGACACATTCCCTATGCCAGTTCGCCTTACTTGATTTACAATGTAACATTACATGTTCAGTAAATACGAACGCGTGAAAAATAATGATCCAAATCAAGGATGAAGGAAAGAGAAAAGCTCAGGAGAGCTTTGCCAGGTGGCTGGGCAGCTGTAATGTCGGGCAGATGTCACGCCCGCTTGCCTTGCCCATTTCTAACCCCGTTAAACCGGATGGCATGACCCATGGACGACCCTTTAGCACGGCTATATGATTTTTGAGCACGACGGAGCGATTCTTAAGCATACCAGCGCAGACTACTGAGAAGGGCAGTACGACGCGTGGCAGTGATGATCTGCTCTTTAACCTAAAAGTCGGGCCAAAAGTCAGACTTTCGTCATACCTAAAGGCCGTACCGCCGTGCTCAGGGGGTTATTTACCAACTACGTATCTGGTGTCCTGGCGTTACGTGTGTTTCCTGAGGTGGGCGAGTGAAGCAAGATTTGTCTCTCCTTCGTATGACTGTCGACCAAACTGGTTCTTTTGTACCAACTCATGCACCGAAGCCGTGAAAGAAGAGGTATAATTTCACTTTGTCCATTGGCAATTTGGAAAAAAAAAATATTGTGCTTCAAAATAATTCACTTTATGATTATCATGTAGGTTCTTGTATACAGCATGATAATGAAAATCCTTGAAATTAACGACAATTATCGACCTATGAAAGAGAGGAACTCAGGAAGCTCACGTAAATTGTACACATTGTGTCATGACGTCAGAGACAGGACTAACCCCTTGTAATAAGTACAAGGCAAGCCATTGTTGGTTGGAGGCCGCCACTTGAGTGGAACCAGGTGTTGTGAACCAAGACTAGATTACAGGCACGCGAGCCACAGTGACCTCTCTATGGCAGCCGGAGATGAGGCGAGTACTGTGCAGCCAGAGGAAGGTCTCGACTTTTCTTTCTTTCTTTTTGCGATCGACGTGATTCGGTAGAATAGTCTCTCGTCAAAAGCCATCCCGGGAAGACTAAAGTAGGAAGAGAATTACACAGCTTTGATATCAGAGGGAAGGAGGAGGAGGCATCATGACCGTCAATACACGATTGGCAGGTCCCCACTCTGGACCTGTAGTTCAGCAGTACCTTAGAGCCTGTATAATGATGTTTGTAATTCCACTTGGGAGAACAGGTATTAAGAACAGTATTAATGATCTTACTTCTCTTGTTTTGAAAGACTTCAGTAGCCATCCTGTCACCAGGGATTTGACAACTTCCTTCGTTGTGCGCTTTAAATGTGACATCATCTATCATCATGACTTCGAAATGTTTGATTTGTTGCTGACGTCACGATCTCCTGCAGGAATCGTTGTTGAAGTTGTTGGGTTTGTTTATTTCTGGGGTGATTCTTGTCTATTTAACCGGCTTCCTGAATAACGATATATGGTGCTTCTTTAGTATTTCGTATATTCCTTATTTCATCTACGTATGTAACAATCAGTTATATTTACTGGTGATCGGCGCCTTAAACTTCAGAAAAAAAATATATACAATATACTCGTTGGGTAAAGTGTATTATGAAGGGCGACATGAAGGAGAGAGGAAGGCGGAGGGCCGCCCTGCCTCCCTCCCAGGTGGAGGTACTCATCCGGTACTCTGCTCAAGGCACCATCACCAACAGCTGCGTCTGGTCTTCGTTATCACGTTCTTCATCTACTCATCCATTACGTTCTCCTCCACCTACCCTCCTCAACGCTCCTCCTCCGCCTCTACCTCCCTTCCTCCACCTACTTTCGTTGGGTCTCCCTCCCCTGTCTCTCTCTATCTCCCCCTCCTTGTTATTCATGACTCATATTTTTTTCGAAATGCTTTAAGATTTCCGGTCGTGTTTCTGCAGCGTCTGTGGTAACATGAGACTGGCATCGTACTCTCAAGTTCTGACGTGGAGGATTATTGAATCGCTATCTGCTGATATGTGTTTTGCGAGGGCTATAAATGTTTGTACGTCAGAGAAAACGGCAACCCGGCATACGTGTACGCGTACCTTCGTCCGTAAAGAAGTAAGACCATCACAACCAACCATTCCCTCCATGTGTCGTATATCTCAAACCGCAAGCAGCATAACCATCCTGGTCCCACGTGTCTGCCACCTCAACACACGCACTACAGCAGATCCACGAGGACCCACCTAGGTCTCTCCCCTTCCTGTAACCTAATGCCAGCCGCAGGAGCGCGCGTCAGTGTTGCAGCGAATCGCTGATCAGGTTATGATTGATTCTGATTCTTGCCGCGAGAGCGACTGGTTTATTATAGGTTCTACTGACGGAGTCCGGGGCGGCGGGGGGATGTGATGACGGACTCACAACCAACTGGGATCACAGTCTGGCCGGGTACAGGGAAGGGACCAGCAGGAGACAGGTCAGAGCTGCACGAGTGTCGGGAGCAGGAGGGCGGCGGTCGTCCCATTCACCACTCCCGACCATCCAGGACCATAAGCTTGTCACGTGATCTCGAGAGCGTGGCACTTCTCGAATGACTCTGATCTCTAAGGGTCGTTCAGTGTACCGTTACAATATGCGAGTCTAGGGTAACTCTGCCTTTGGTATTCAACAGCAAACGTTCACTTTTGATTATAACCCCATTACAGCTCGCAGTTTAATTCCAACTTCATCTCTCTAGAAATGCACTTTCGTATTATTTGGTAGATAACCTCGTCAAAGGTTTTCTTAAGCACTGCCCCGTACACTTCTATGAATTTGCTAACATACGTTTTCGCTTTTCACGCGCCCTCGGCAGCCTCAGGGGACCGACGGCTGCAACACTTGTCCAGACACCCCCGACGCGAGGCCCCTCACCGAGCACCCGCAGCGGGTCCTGCAAGGTCGGCGTCGCAATCCTCGCCGTCACACGCGGCCGCGAAAGACACTCTAGGATCTGGTCTCGACCAGAATGAATAATTATGAATGAAGATGAAACGTCCTCGTTGTGAATATTAATGAGGGATCCTGCAGTCCGCCGGGTGGCGGGGAGGATCGTGAGGCGGTGCCGGTAATGAGGACAGCGTCAACAAACAAGTAGGGATGAGGGGAGGGAAGGCTCCTCAGGCATCTGGGAAGAGGACCTTGGAGATGCACACTACACTCAGGAGACCCATGCTACACTCAGGTGATACACCACACACCCAGGGGATCAACGAAAATACCCAGGAGAACCCCTCTACAAAAACACCTTTACTATACCTGAAGCCGTGCAACACCTAGGAGACCCATGCGACACGTGAAATGCCTCCAAGACACCCAGGAGACCCACGGGACACCCATCATTTCCATCATCATCATTAACACCAACACCACACTACATCCACCAACACGGAGGTCAATTACCATTCGTCATGACCTGTAAGTCTGTGTCTTCACAATGTGGGTGTACGAGTCTGTCCTCACAAGCGATGAGAAATGAGTGTGGGTGTGCGATCTTTGCCCTTACAGGTAATGAGGAATGAGTGTGGGTGTGCGAGACTGTGTCGCGTTATGCTCCAGACTGAGAGGTTAATGGCCGTACTAGACACTTTCTCGTTATAACTGTTTGTTCCACCAAAAATGAGAGTTCAGTAATGTACATAAACCTCAAACGTTTTTTCTTTTTGTAATATATCTTAAGGTCTGAGGAAGTGAAGGGAAATCATTTATGTACATGGACACGAAACTCTAATCTGTAAGTCAAAATTGTCTATAGGAGTGAAATGAATGACGGAAGAGCAATGGGAAGGTCAAGAACGAGATAGAAAATCCTCTAAGGGAACCCATGACTGGACATGATGGAGCCACAAAATCTGGCTACAAACAGGAAAGGTTTGCGATCTGCAGTGTGGTTGCTGGATGGTTGTAAGTAGATTTGAAATCTAATCTGATGGTACACAACTGCATCCCTAAATATACATGCATCTTCATGCAACCGTTTATCCAAACCTCAAATGTTTGAGACTCTTGTCAATAGAAAATATACACATTTATGATATAACTAAAAAATGTAAGGAAGATATGCAAACGTTGCCTTGTAGTGGTGTGTGTTTAGCGTCGCTACCTAAGGTTATACTGGCTCGTGTTCGAGTCCCGATTGAAAGAGAGAGAGAGAATTTAGCTGTTCATCTTCACCTGGGTGTTTGTACAGCTGAACATCTTGCACACTCTCACAAAATACGACCAGGTTTTCCCCTGGCATCAAACTGAACAAGTGCAACTGTGTGTAACGTGTGAAGTAGGTGTGACAGACGTTATACACCCGAGGCAACCAGTGTGACGGGGCAGTATTTGAGTGTGACGGACGTTACAGAACCAGTTACAAGTGTGACGGTGCAGCACGTGGGTGTGACAGACGTTACACATCCGGGGACAAATGTGATGGGGGAGCGTGTGGGTGTGACAGACGTTACAGGCCCGAGGCAACAAGGGGGGGGGGAGGGGTACGTCACCACCTCCAGGGCCCGTCCGTTGGCACTCAGGCGGCCTGTGACTCACGGTGGCATCAGCCTGGGTGGGCGGGGCAGACGGGGGACTATAAAGTTCAAGGGTACGAGGAGTATCAGGGCACGACCAAGGGGACCTGGGACAGAACGGAGACCTGGGACAGCAAGAAGACCAGGGACTGAAGTAGGGATCTGGGACAGATAGGGAGGCTTGGGACAGAATGGAGGCCTGAAAATAACCATGGGACCCATAACAGAGCGTCAGGGGATGGATAAGGACAGTAGGACTGGGGCTCGTGACTCAGGGATAGTAGGAACGAGATGCGTCTCCCGGGGATAGAGGATGGGAGGGGTATAATCAGAATAGGAGAGGAGATACAAGTGGATGTAACAGACATGGTAAACGTTAGAGAAGGGAGATGGGACATGGCAACCATGGATGATGAGGATACGTTACACCCTCGGTGCAAGAGGACAACAGGAGGATGGGAGGCCGAAAGCTCGGACAGGAGGCGAGGAAAGTGTACCACGAACAGCGGGGCGATTAACAGGAAACACTGAAGGTATGCAAGTCAAAAGGTGTCATTTATACGTGGAATAAAAAAAAAAAACTTTCCTTCAGGAAGCGCAAGGTGCTTGACAAACAATTCAACAAGTATGAGTGTATGCTGTCCTCACTTACCATTAGACGTTAAAACCACAAAAAACATCTACGAGAACGTTCAACCTTACCTGAGGGGAGAGAAATATGGTTCCAATTTATGTGATGAAACTTCAAAATTTGCATTTGCATTTACCTACGTTACCGGTACGTAAAGAAACAAAACGACGGTTCCAGAGTAAGCGACACCGCCCAGTAACGTCGCACGCCACTCACCGTGGGAGTTAAATATGCAAATGAGCAACGTGGTGAGGACCCCGCGTGCCAGCTTACCAACGGTCGGCCAGCCAGTGCCACTGATGCTGACAGTTTGAAGTGCCACGCACCTCGTGGGGCGAATTCAGAGGATGTCAGGCGGGGAGATTGGGTAGGGAGGAGAGAGTGAGGAGAGAAGGGGAGGGGAGTGGGGCGAGAGGGACCTTGGTTATGAAATATGACCTGAAGGTAATGATACGTTCTGCCCACTGGGGTCTGTGATCCTACTGCGCTACGGTTCACAGGATGAGCAACGGCAGCACAATAAAGAAGCTGTCGATAACGGCGGAATCTAATAAGATCATCCTCCAGGAAGAATCTCTTTTGACTATACTTACCATCCTCTCACCAAATCTTTCCCACTCGAACTCCGCATGATTCCCATAGATCGTTTCTCTCTTATTTCAGTCTTTTACCTCGTGCGTTTATCTAACATGACATAACTCCATTTCATCCTCTTTCCCTTCAGTATGTTTCTCTACCCGGTTGCTTAACTCCTTCCTTCCTTCCTTGTACTTCCTATTCGTCACTCATTTCCAACGTAAACCTTTCTTTTTTTCGTTAATTTTTCCTCATCTTTCCAGAGGACAATAACCGACCCATTCTGTCACCATAAACCCATTCCTTGTTCGTTTGCACACATGAGAGAGGCAGCACTTTTTTGTCATGACAGATACATGAATGTCTCGTTTCAATTACAATTTCGGAAAAGCGTTGATTAAGGTAATTGTCTTTTGTCTTGAAGAGAGAGAGAGAGAGAGAGAGAGAGAGAGAGAGAGATAGAGATTTGATTGATTTGTTCCGGAACCTCGGCAAATTTAGAGAGAGAGGCTGGTTATCCAGTCTACAACCTCCTGACACGGAGGTTGTAAGATGATTCCAGGCATCTTTCTTCAGCACTCCTAGGTCAGGATGGTTGTACTTCCCTGCGCGGCTGGCGCTGCTGCCTACAGCACAGAGACAAACGAGAGAGAGCAAGCCCTCGCCCTGGGCGGGAGTCGTCACCCGAGTAACGGAAGCGGTGCCCGGAGCCAGCCATGTGGTGGGCCGACGCTGGGTGCCAGGCGGGGAGAGCCCTGCCCGCCTCAGGTCCTCCCGCCACACACACCGCACTCTACCTGCCACAGCTGTTCCTCCGGACCATATGGATGTTGGACCACGTCCTTCCAATGACTGTACTCGGAGTTGTACTTGAGCATGACGAGACGCCCTTTGGACATGACGCAAGGACCTTAGGCATGACCAGGACAAAGGCAAAGACATCGTACCCAAGGGCCACATCGTCGTTCTCAAGAGGTTAAGCATTGCCTTAAGCGCATTGTAAAGTGCTTGTTGTTGTACACTTATGACCTGACAACTAGGCGGTTATCTCATGGATCGATTGCGCTCTGCGGTTGTTCAGGAACTTGCCTCTATGAAAGAAGAGCTTGTGAATGAGTGGAGTTATGTGATTTGCGGATGGAAGGCGAATGTCATGCATACGAAGAATTATAGTAAATATAATATACCATAATAGCTTCAAGACTGTGCAGTATTTGCGTATGAAATAACTCATTTGAATATATTAAAAGTCAGCCACTATAGTTTACCTAATGGATTCATCTGGGCGACAGCCGTCACTTCTCGACCAATAGGTAGGAAAATATATGTATGTGTGGTCTTCGGTGACCTTATGACCCGCCCTCTCACTATATAAACAAAACCTGACAAGTACGGTGCCTGGGACGTCAGCCGAGACAAGCCCAGTCTTGTCAATCAGTCAGTTAAGGAAATAATAATGAGTTGCTTCCGGGATCCTGGTGTGAGGGGACACGACCGCACTGTGTACCTCGAGAGGCCGGTGCGTTCTCTCATGTGGGTCTCGTTGTTTATGACGGGTTACCAGCCGAGTTGTATTCCTTTATGGTCGTCTATCTTTTCCCTTTACGGGTCACGCTTGTCCTGTTACGGATTCAGGTCAAACGGCCTCGTTTCTTTCTTTTGTATTCTGTGAGGATGCAACACCAAGCATGACGGACTTGTCCGTTATTCTCAACGGCGCTTCCTGTCCAAGTTTCTTGAGAAATCCATTTGAGACATCCGCATGGAATGTGGCACAAATGCTCATGTAAGCTGCCCCTGCACACAACTAGGCTCATTTACAAGATACCTCATTATGGGTACAAGCAGCTCCTTCAGATTTAACTTTCTAATGTTGATTTTTCGATCCATAATTTACTATTACGACTTCAACAAGGGGCAGCCTCACTCTTTGGGAAGGACTTTTGCTTACTGATCCTCATTATATATTACTTGATTCGGCTAATCTTGTAATGCATTCTCCACAGTATCTTCAATAGCAGCCTTCACATGTACGAGCAAGATTTGAAATAATACTGTCTTATGCATTGCTGGGTGTATATGATAATGTGCCTTCATAATTCGAGTGTACATATAGTCTACGTCATGTTCTGTGAACATTTGCTTCCGTGCGTGCTGGCGGAGGAGTGTGGGTACATCCGGCCTGCTACGCGGTGTCACAAAAATCAGATACGCTCCTCACGACCACTTCCTGAACCACCTCAACCTCAGCAACCTGACGGGGGGAAAAATAGGTTACCGTGATTGCCTAGTGCCGCCCTAAGCCAGTAGCTCAATATTTTTTCCTTCTTTTCATTCCGAGACCAAAATTTCGGTCGTGGGGTTTGCCCGGAGACCCGCGCTTTCAAATAGTTATTTATGAGAAATTACTAAAAAGAAAAAAAAAAGAGAAAAGTGCAAACAGGACCTGGTCATCCCAGGAGACCCTGGACTAAGCCCGGGACCTGGTCATCCCAGGATGTCGTGGAAGGTGAGGGTGGAGCCATCAGGTGTGGTGCAGCTCAGGGCACAAGGGCGGGGTGCTGTGTCCACGGACATCCTCGTCAACAATTTGGACGGAATTTTGAAGCAGTTGGTTGGTAAACGAACGAACAGTGAAGGAATGTTGTTAATAGAGCTGGTAGACTCTTGACAAGATTAAAGAATGAAGTAATTAATTATATTATACGTAGCAACTTAGAAGAAAATTTAATATATACTATTAAAACTTTCCATTATTCCTGATAAACTAAGATGACCATTTAACCACCATTAGTGTCCCTAGCTGGGGAGGTAATATATATATGAAGGCAATGGGAGCAGCCCTGACCGCCTGGAAGGAGGGCGGGCATCAAGTCGCTGCCTGCAGTTGACAGTCGGTTACCTGATACCAGCCCGTCATTAATCACTGAGCCGATCCTCTATTAATCACGGCTCAGCCTCTCCCTCCCGCTCCGCATACCTGACTGTCATCTTGACCTCGCTCAACCTTACCACCCACCTCCACACACCTAACCCGCACCCTCGCTTCATGCCGTCTACTGATAACTAAATTATTACAAATAGGTAAAAAAAAGTTTCCTATCCTTAATATCTATGTAGTTCAGTATCGAAGAAAAAAAAATCAGATATTGAAGGTAAGGTTAGGTTAGATAAACTTAAGACAATCATAACTTTTCGATGAAAACAGAAATCGAGAATTGGGATCGTTGAGTTTCTTTGTGCTGGCGTCTGGGCTGGCCGCCTCTCCTCTGGCCGCACTTACACTAAAATACCTGACTACGTCATTACCCTGGGAGGAGCTCCGATCTCTGTGGCTCCCTTGGTAGCCCGGTGACCTCGACCTTTGAAGGTCCCAACTGTAGCCCGTCCTGCCCTCCCGCCTCGTTGTTAATTAACATTTCTTCTCATGATGACGCCAACCATTGAGGAAGGTAGATGGACCCTGAGGTTTCCCACTGACTTCTTCATGATGTCCCACAGTATTAAGCAAGACGGTACGACTCGTGATCACGATGTTACGACCTATAGTCATGAGACGACCCATAACCACTGCGGTATGTCCCTTCCCCACGTGACAAGTTCTACATCACAGGTGGTCAGCACACGTGAAATATTTTTAGACTCGAAGATAGGTTACTCTTCCGGGTGAGGAGACGAACAACCCACTAACCCAGTGGGTTAATATTTCTCACGGGAGATACGACAAGTAAAAATGGCCTCAACAGTTGATTCAGACGAAATCATTTGTGTCGCAATCCTTGTATCAACTCCACCCCGCGAACTGCACACTTCCTCCACTCCGCACTCCACCCTTTTCCCCCCTGCTATCCACTCCCTGCACCCCACCTCCTACAAGCGTCCCTTGCATAACACAGTTCCTCTTACAGTACTCCACCTTTTACTTTCAAGTGATCTTTTAAAGCCAAACTACCCGTACTGGATGAAATGATCGTATGCAGGGCAAAGAAATGTCCATTTTCGCATAAATGAAAGTGGTATCTTCAAGGCAAAAAGAGCACAAACTCATACCTCCCAAAAATCCTTAAAAAACTGCACAGAACAGGATTCAGCCGAACTACTTCCGAGACTAAAAAATTGGATCAGCAGAGGAAAAATGGAAATCAGGAAAAACGAAACTAAACCCTTCAAACTGTTGAAAAACTTACGCGAAAGAAAATGGTTAGTGAGGTACTTCTTGCACCAGCGACTGTAGATGGAGCAAGATGGCCTCCTGACCCACAGCAGGAGCCTGCCTGCTGGCGCTCTCTCTCTCTCTCTCTCCTCCTGGTGTCTGTGATGCTGGCTACACAGGTGTCGGGTAGACTTCACTAATAACTGATGACGTCAGTAACCTGTCAGTGCAATTCTGACGTAACTAATAATCTGCATCGCAAGTATTACACTTGACCTGACGTACATCTTGCAATTTTCTTTTTTGTTCACTGAAAATGACTTTTGCTATAAGTAACTATAACGATCATATTACAAAGAACGTCGTATGAGGAAGAAAAAGAAAGAAGAATGATCCGTCCATACGTGTTGTACTATAACTTTTACTATGTGGGTCACAGTGAGTGTGTCTCAAGTGTTGTGATAACCTCGCACTTTCCTGAGATGCAGATAACATCTCTGGCCAGCGACCGTCCCTTCCTTGAGAACTGGCTTCCACCCTTACCCCAGCCTTGATTCTGACTCACCTACCCTTACCCAGCCTTTATCCTGACCCACCTACCCAACTGTACGAACTTAAAAATATCTTTGCTCTGCTTACCGTCTGTAACTATGTCTCTCAGTGGCTGTTTGTTTGGTTCTTTTGCTTCACGTGAAGTCGGTCGTGAGAGGATGGGAAGAAGGCGTATCTCTATTCTTTCTCTCACTGCGGCGTTCTCAAGGAGTCAAGTGATCTGTTTCTTAACCCAATAACAGATGACATTAGCAAGCTAAGGTCTCGTGCTGAGGATACCCTTGATATTCCATTGTCGTGTTGAAGTTTTAGGACACAAAAAGAAAATCATGAAGTCACTTATTGTATTCCTGACAGGGCAACAAAAACAAAAGCCACAACCAGGTTCCCGAACTGCAAAAACGTAGCGAAATTAGGTCATCATTATTTCAGTTTTGCCAGTAACAAATGACCACTTCATTGTGCAGACCCGCCTCATCGTTCGTGCGGCAGCGCAGATGGATTCCAAAGGTCACAAACGGTCTTAGTCAGACTGTGTGACTATGATCATAATGTTAGCTCCTGCAAAGTTGGTTCATTACATCAGCTTAAACCTTTCCTGATATAGCAGCTGGCTTATCTGTTTGATGCCAAGTGTGGAGACCTCACTGTGTCCGGTATCTTATCATGAGCAGTAAGTGTTCTGCTGTTCCGCAGGTTCTGAGCTTCCTTGTCCCTAGGAAATAGAATTGGTTTGTTTACATCACTGGAATGTATCCGCAATTTGCGTCTAGTCGGTAAACTTACTGTGTGGAAGGATGTAAGCTTGTGTAATGATCCAGCTTTGTAATAAGTTATGCATTGAGTAACTGCCCTCTGGGGTCTGACAAAGACCCTCTGTGACTTTTGTAATCCTTTTGCCCTACTGCTCACAGGATGAATACCAAGACTAGATACTCTACCTCGTTAATTCTTTCGGTTAGTGGCCCATATTTTCATCGTGGGATTGAATCCTCACATTCACTATACGTTTGGAGTGAGCTGAATAGGCCTGCGTGTGGTGAGTGGCCATTTTTATTCACAGAGTGTCTGACGAACATCTCTCGTGTGTGTGCTGGCTGCATACCGACCCCAAGCTGCCCTGACGAGAATGTCTGACGCTTGCCCAGTCAGCCTGGGAGTGAGGGAGGGAGGCAGGTGCACGAGTACTCTTTTAACCCACCGAAGGCAGCGATGCGAACCTGTAACACGACTCATGAGTTTGATGGTATGGCTATTGACCTGAACCTTAAGGATAAGGTTAAAGGTTAGGCAATCATGTGTTGGGGCTTGTACGGCAGTCCTCAAAGGTGGTACCGCCATGGTCAAGGGTCGCAGGATCGTACTCAAGAGGCAAACAAGAATCCATTGCGCGTCCTGCAATGTCGCCCACGACGCAGTTGGTCTGGTAAACTCTGTAGGCCTTCTTAAGATAGCTTCACAAAAGAGTCCAGAGTGTTTCTGGGGATTTTTGTTATGTATCGGAGAATTTTGGATCCCGGACGATTGCATGAATAGGAACAGTATGTAGATCCGTACACTTATATGTATTCCTTGAATACTACGAGACATTTTTGGTACACGACCCAACTTCAACAACACGACTCCTCCTAACATTTAAAGTTTTCTGAAAGCAGAAGATGAGAGACGACTTAGGATGCGAGTTTGTGCAGTCAGTCTTCGAGAATTATCATGCACGAGTCCAGACAGGAGAATGTGTCAATACTGTTTGCTGACGAAGGAGAAACTATTTGAGAAAAAAAATACAAGCCACATGACTTGTTTTCCATCTAGTCTGCCTGTCTGCATGCCTGCCCACTTACTGATTATTTTGCTTTCCATTAAGCTCAGTTCGAGTGGAAATAAAGTGCAAATTCATCGCTTAAATCTCACGTTCTGTAAACTGCCGGTGATGTACAGTCATATCTTTCACATGCATGCCGCGCCATCCCAGGGTGTCGGGCGTGAGGTTCCCACCCATGGGCCACACCCAAAGCCGCTAAGACATTCGGGAAGGTAACATTCCTCACAGATGGCATGACGAATCGACCGCTTTTACTTTGCGCTCCTCCGACACTTACTTTGTTATCATACCGCTTTTTATGTCCCTAAACACCGCGAGTCGTAGAATGAGAAAAGCGTGTGTGGGAGGAGAGCACCTGGAGCTACGGGAGGTGCCTAAGTAAAAGGTTAGGTGACGTAACATTTTTTATTTGATCCAACGACTAACCGAGTCTTTCGTAATGTAATGTTCCGGCGATTCTTTCTATGATTTGCTCATCAGTCAACAACTATCATCTTTATCTAATTTTGAGAGCTATCTATATCTTCCTCCGACTTATGTATTCGTCATAGAATTCACCACTACTCCTGTTCACTACTTTGCAAGGATTCTTCCTGATACTTATTCTTGAATTTTCAAAGTTTAAGTCATTATTCATTACGTACAGAAAGCATCGTGGAAATTACCTGAACCCCAGCAAACAATATGTTCAAACTGAAGGCAAGGCAAGCGTCATTATTACTTCCTTATTCACACGAATATCCAATCAACTCGTTTTCCAAAGTTCAGTGGACTTTGTGATGCCGATGATAATACTCTCGAGAGCATTTATGTTTGCCTGACCTGAAAAGTGTTCTTTGTGTAAATATCGCTCTTAAAGACGTGCGAAATGATCGAGTTATGATTTTGAATAGATCACTCACGCCTACAAAACTCTGAAAGGCATGGTCACTAGCCTACAAAAAATTATCACTCCATACTAACATGACCGTTAAGGAAGCCTGTGAACTATCAATAATGAAATTAAAAGTTGTTATAGATACAATAAGAGAAAACGATCTAGCCATATGGGGCTCGAAACTTGAACTCACAACCTGCAACTGTTCGAAACATTATGGTTCACATACAGTGGAGAAATCTGAAAACTCGTCTGATAAATATCTACAGGGCGTACTGAACCAGCCGGGCTGTGGGGGGTAAGCAAGCCCGCGGGCAGCGACATCAAACAACCTAATGGTACCACTCAGGATCTTGGTCCCAAACCGAACTGCTGTGGCAGACACGATGCTCCACAATGGAGGGAAGGTGCAAGTTCGGTAGAGGATACGTTGTGTTGATACTTTCACCCATGAACAGTTGCCTCTTAAATGTGAATACTAACTTCACCGTCTTTATTCCCAACGTCTTGCAAAAGTGAAAGGTTCGTAGACATTAAGTAAACAGCCCAGTGAGTGGCATGTGAAAAATATAAACGTACACATGTAATATAAGACACGAAGGCCGGGAATAAAATGTACGGAGGCATGAAATGAGAGTCAGGGAGACACGAGTGCGAGAACAAAGAAAAACTCGCAGGCAGAGCTGAGCCCATGGAGGGCCTGGTACGGGGCCGCTGGAGGGAGGGCCACCAGGAGGGTTCGCCTACACCAGCGTCCAAGTCATCCTCCTCTGCGTCCTTCTCCCTCCGCCACCAGCTATGACCCTCCCCATAACCTCCTCTCACTCCAGAATAGATTTGTTGGTGACACCAACAGTAGTTGGATGGCTCTGTGAACGTTTTGCATCATTAGAGTGGCTGTGTTGTGTGAAAGACTGCCTGCATGACTAGAGCGACTCTGTACCTACCCTTACGTTATTGCGGCTAAGAACATCCATCTGAATTACAGCTAATCTTCCTGTACTTCACTGGAGCAGACTGAGTGCCATACACAAGTTCGGCACGATGGTGGTAGATACGCAAAAGCTACCAGTGCCACTTTTCTCCCCGGGTTGTAATTATCATTAGCTGAGACACCTTACAGCATATAGTCAACGGCACAACAGGAAGGAGTGTGGGAGGGTGTAACTAGCTTCAATATAACCTGGAAAGAAAACTTGTTTGAGAACCTGTTGACATTCACTCACCTCGAGCTTCGGAGTTGGTGTAGGTTGGCTTGAGCTTCCTGCAGCTGTTTCTCCTTCTGCAGGACTGTCTCTTTAGCCTGCCGCAGGTCTTCCCATGCCTCCGTCAGCTTGCTGCGGCTTTCCTCCAGGATACGGCGCGTTTCCGCCATTTCCATGACGAGGGCGTGGTTATCGTAATGAGCTTTCTCCAGGGCGGTGTGGGCAGCTTGTAGGTTGAGCTTGGCACCACGCAGGTCAGCCTCGCGCTCCTGCAGCTGTCCTACCGTCTGCTGGAGGTCAACCTGCATCGCTTCCCGCTCCTCCCTAGCGGTCTGCAGGGCCTCGTAAGTTGACTGCAGCTCAGCCTCTACGGACAAGTCCCCAGATATGAATGCCGTGTTGAGTGGGTCATCCGGGGAACTTGGTCGCTTGGGCTCCTGTAGCATTGTGGTGGGTGCCTGAGGGTGTCCCGCCCTTGGGACGGCAGTTTGGGGATGTGCCGCCCCTGGGACGGATGTTTGGGGTGATCTCGTCTCCTGGACAGATGTTTTTGGGGGTCCCGTTCTCGGGACGGGTGTCTGGGACTGCCCTGTTCCTGGAATGGATGCTCCAAGATGTCCCGCCTTTGGGACAGGTGGTTTTGGAGGTTCCGTCCCTGGGGCGGGTGTCTGCTGGGGCGCTGCGGGGGTCTCGGGCGTTCCTGTTGCGAGGGCGGGGCGGCTCAGCTCGGTAAGTTGTCTCACGAGGTCGTCGATGGTGTCCTCTTCATCAGTCAGAGACAGCTCGTGTGGGGAGGTTCCCTGACGAGGCTTTACCCCACGTTTAACCCTGACCTGTAGAGCCAGATTTTCGGCGTCAGAGCTCTGAAGGGCGATGCGCATGTCTTCAATTACCTCCCGCAGGCAATGCAGCTCTTGCTCCAGCAGGAGAACTTGTTGCTGAAGGTAAGGAATCTCAGCTTTCAAGGACTTGGTCGAGATGTTGGAGTTACGATCGACGTGGGACATCTGTCGACACTTTGAACAGACGACCCCTGTGGCGGGACACTCGTCGATGGGTTGCGCCTCATCATCCTCCATCTTGGCACTCACCTCCGCGAGGCTGCGGGAAATATTCTCTAATACGTCATAGCGGCGCTGAATACGGACCACTGACGTCACAAGCCGCTGGTTACTGGGTCGTCGGACAGCCAGCGGCAACAGGCTCTCTGCCTTTGCGCTGCGAATGAATCTCTCACACAGTTTGTCGTGGAACTCATTCAAACTAAGATGCAATGGACACTTCCCATCCACCAGTTTGCTTGCGCTTACCATCGAGCCATCCAGGGACCCATGAAGCGTTAGATTTGAACCTAAACACTGGCATTTCTGCACTGTTCCTGTTTTGTCCTCCCTGCTTTCTTCCGTCAGTCCGAGGACCTGACACAAAACCTCGAAGTCCTGAGTACTCACCTTACCCGTTCCCGACTGGTCCAGATACCCGAACACTTCCTCGATATATTGATCAATGCCCAGAGCTAATACTATAACCTCGTTCCTTGGGAACTCGGCAATATTCAAGTTGTAATTCAAGGCTGCCTTCAGCCAGGGTTCTCGATCTAGTTCTGTCGACCCCCCGCGAAGGTTCGTATAAACACCGTCTTTACCGTTTCTGTGAATATCTCTAGAATACGCGACACAAACATCGTTTTCTAACTTCCCTTCATGACAGACGTCCTGAGTGTCACTCCCGTCCCCTCTGTCCCTAACCACACTTTGGGCCTCCTGCCTTCCAGGCTTGCTGCCCTCCTCACCACACCCCTCTGAGCGACAGTTGTCTCGCCCTGAGTCACAACTGCTGACGCTGCCGAGGGCCATGTTCTCGGAACTACCGCTGACACTGTTTACCTCAACACTGTTGACATGGTTTGTGGTGCCAGTATTGCCACATTTCTGACTGTCACTGGCAGTATTCTCTGTTTCCACATGAGCAGACGCACCTACGCAACTTCGGGGAAGGTTTACATTTCGACACGAATTACTAAAATCGCCTTTTCTCTCCACATTTGCTCCACTAACATGAGAGTCTACCTTCCTGTCTGATCGCTCACTGGAGTTGGAGTGAGCCTCAACAGAGCTGCCCAGGCGCTCCTGTATGACCTCTTGCCTCATGCAGGTAGGTCGTTCCCCTGTGCTGTTTTCCGGCTGGGCCGTCGAAATCTGCTTGTAGTCGTCGGAAGTGTGGGATCCAAGTCTCTTGGCTTGCGACTGGGAACACGAACCTTTCCTCTCAGTCGTTCGGGCATCTTTCGCTTTCGCGTTGTCTCTCGATTTCGTCCTCCTCCAGCCAAGGAAAGGGGACTTGGGAATTCTGTGGCTCTTATTGTTGTTGTTGTTATTGTTGTTGTTTGGTGGAGGAGTAGTTGTCTGAGCGACGGGGGAGAGGGATCCCTCGCTGCTGGAGCGAGGACGAGATTTCTTATTAGAGAACGATCGAGACCTGAGGACCGCCCGCATGCCCGCCACCAGTCCTCGAGCGCCGCCGCCCACGCCTGTTGACCGCCCCTGCTCCATACCTGCCGCACACCTGCACGAGAAGAAGGAAGGTGATTAAATATCACGGGGGAGAAAGAATCTGGAAGGGGTGAAGTCTCGGGAAACCTTTAATTGCCAATGCAAAGTAAATGATACACCTGACGTGTGATCTGATACTACAGCCATTGCAGTTACTGTAGTGATAGTGATACATAATTTCTTCGTACATACAGAGGATACAGAATAATATGTATCACAAAGTGGAATTGGCCCCTCTGGGGTCTGGTTAGTTACAGGGATAAACGCAACACGTACCTACTGCCACTCTATCCATCTCACTCTTATGCCAATTTCAGTCACGATAGAGGTTGGTGAGGGTTCCGCACAGTAACTGTATAACAGAATAACTGTGTATATGGGTACTGTATAATAACTGCACACAGAGTAACTGCATGATATTTTTCCGAGGGCACTGCACAATACCCAACAGTGAAGGCTCTATGCAATATCAACGTGCATAGCAACAAGGGCTGAGATTTGTGATAATAATCGTCTGTCATTCCCTCAATGATACGAATTTTACCACATGTAACATTATTCATAGTAAGTAAGGAAAGGGTGAAATATAGAGATTTTTCTTTTAAACCTTTGAATATTGATTATTGATTTCTTTATATAGTTATAAAGAATCATCTACAAACTCTACTACAACTACTGTCCCAAAACTACAATTATTGCTGCCACTCTTATTCCTAATCCTAGTCGCAAATATTAACATCATTAATAATCAATAACGTTGATAAAATAAATGTGAACACGAGGCCAAAGACCAAAACATATGCAAGGAATCGGAGCAGGTGCAGCACGAGTTCGAATGGCTACTCACCTGTGTAAACTCACACTCCGGGGGCTCCACCCACCTTGTTATTATTTGCTTTTTTTTTTCTTTTGTTTATGGCTGCGAGTTTTTGTTGGAAACTGATGCGATGGTGATGGCTTGGCTTTTATATCGCGTCATTTAGAGACTTGTTATGTAAGTTGCCTCACAAGAAACCAACAGGATCTACTATTCACATTGATTAAAATATGAGACTGAAAGGCTGGGAAGCAAAATGGTGTTGGGTAAAGAATACCCTTATCTTACCTTGTTTTCCTGTGATAAAACATTATCTTTACGTATCAGTTAGATCTGCCCTCTAGTCCAGGATGTTGTCTTTAAGTCTGGAGTATCTCGGGGCTAAATACCTCACCCGCTGTGGTCTAGACTGACCCACAAGGAAAGTTGTTGTTTTTTAGGATGAGTCGGTCAAGGGCGAGAGGATCAGGTGTCGCACCCGCCCTCACTTACTCTGTATGATGCAGTGGGAAGCAGAGTCGTCATTCACACTTTGTGAGACTCAAGTTGTGCTCTGACCTGGCCAGACATGATGTTCAGATCTGCTGTTAGCTCCTGTAGGGAGGCACAGGAGGTCCTCCACACAGAATGGGGTGTACTTAGTCCTCCCTCGCTTGTCATGATGGGTGCCTTCAGCCACTTAAGTAAACGGGATAGTCAAGGTAATTCCTGGTTCCCAAGTACTTATATTTTCCAAGTACGGTGCCACTTAACCAGAGATGCCACACCACCGCTGATGGGCGAGTATAGAAGGGGACAGCCATCCTAGTGTATTTAATAATGGACGTCTCTAACGTACAGACGTTTCCTACACGTCTGAAAACACGTCTGAAAAGATTGGAAATCCCTTCTGTCGGCGGATAGTCTCCGTCCTTCCTCCTTGGCAGCTGAAATTTATCTGAACGTGAGCCTCCAGGGGAAGATCTTACTACACGAGTTTACTCATTATACTACAGTCATTCTACTGGGGTTAACTCGTCGCACTAAGATTTATCTTACCCAAGACGAAAAATGTACCTTATTAGAACGGGTAATTCAGGATATCTCTTATCGCGATTTTGGGTGGCAATCACGATCTTAAATTAATCATTACTGTGGCGCTGGAAGCCGCGTCCGGAGGAAGGGTTCCATCCGTGAGAACCTGGAGTTTACCTGAAAACTGGGGCTGCATCCTTTGTTTACACCTAAGCTAAAGGTGGTTAAGGATGTCACGAGAAGCTGGCCACAACCAGCCACAGGACACGCCCTTAGGACTGTTTACTCAGGTCATTAGACATCCATTACCGCTTGATTACCAGAGGAGAACTGTCGGAAACGAGGGCTGGGGAGAGGGAAGAGAAGGGGAGGATGTTGGGGGTTGGCGAAGGAAAGGCGTCGCTCCCGTTAAGGATGCAACCCCAGAGAGACGGTTCAGGGGACACGTGGAGGGAAGCCCCGGAGTACTTCACAACACAAGCCAACCCCAGGTAGCGACCTGACACCATTACCGCACACGACTGAACTAAACAACAGTTCGATGTCTCTGATCCCGGTGACAGCCGTTCCATAAAGGTCTAAGGTTACAGCCGCTACACCTGTTGAGAAACACATCCTTCATCCGGCTGCTGGTGGACGTATACTGACACAAGGGATATCAACCTTGACCCCCGGAGCACCATGGGACGATCCTTAGGACCATCGAGGTGCGAACCTGGAGAAGGACGGTAGGGGCCTTCAGCATCACAGTACGAACCTGGAGAACCTCAGTACGACCCATGAAAAAGACGTTGCCATCTTTGAACACGTAGATACGACCCTTGATCATTACTGCTCTATCTCTGAGCACGACGGTACGAGCCCCCGAGTACGAGACACTTGGGTACGTTGTAATGATATTTGAAACGACCCTTAGAATTCAGGTTAAAGGTCAGGTCATCATACCCAAGGTAATGGACAGTACACACCGTTTATTTTTTTTTTTCATTGAGATGACAGACCAAATCTGGCCGCATAGGAATACAGACACCACCAATTTTACGACCGCATTCCCCTTGTAACCAGTCACATTCTAGATATCCTATTCCAGCAAACAATCTTGTATGGTGTGAAATGTTACGAACTTAGAGTATCAATGGACGCGGCGATATGGATTCGTATTGATTCATATGTTTATTATGAGTGCTTCTTACCCTCACATTAAGGGAAACCGAACCGGCTTACTATCCAGAGTTAGACCAAGTACGCGACCCCGTTATCATGAGGTTATCAAACGGATTAAGTACGAGAATGATAACATTCTACTGCCCCAAGCAGCTAGTTGTCTCGTCAGTAGGAGAGGTTTCGAGTTCTAGAGAGATGTAAGAGACCGTTGGCTCTTGCTGAAGGCTCACCAGTATACTGTGCCATGTGTCGAAATGTTATAGTTTTTGTATCCCCTTCGGGCATATTGCAACCCTTTCAGGCATATGAATGGCGCTTTATATGACAGTATGAACTGCTGTTGCGGTAATATTATCTAAGATATATTATCTAAGATATATTGGCTGCGTCGATGCGCTTCTGAACCACTTTCTATACGGTAGCCCCAAACCGTTTATATCAGCTGCAGAACCTGGGTATTCGCACAGTCTCTGCGTCAGTCTGCACGACCATACACTATATTTTCATGCAATATACGGGAAACATGAATCTGAATTCCAGAAAAATTAAAATTTTTGTAAAAACTCAACATCATGTCTACGGTTGTCCGCCAACAGAACCTCAACCACAGGACACACCGGCGACCAGCCTCCTCCCGAATATTATTTGCCAACATTTTCTCCCCCTCCTCAGCCCGCCTTACATTCCCTCTCCCTTCCTCCCTCTCACCACAGTAATCCCGCTAGTGAAACCCAAGAGGAGCCGCCGTCCAACCTCCCGATACCTTCTGGCGTTCCCTCCCGACTGTGGCCGTTGGTGACAGACGGATGCTCAGCTATGTATGACCCAACCCCTGAGGAGAGGCTCTGACGGAGGATATGGTAGACCGAGTAGAAACGGAGAGACCTGGGGTATAGGGTGAGTGCACAAGAAACTTAAGACTGATAAAAGATATCATAATGGTATTATGTGTGTATGTGTGAAACCAGGGGATTAGCGGGTAGTTACGATAGACGTGTGAGTGTGTGGAAGACATATGATTGGTGTAGAGAGTCGGGCTGGTGGATAGTGAGTATGTGTGGTGGAGGGACTTGGCGAATAAGGAGGAGCAACGGCAAGGCGTGAGACGCAGGAGTACCATGGGAACGTTAGGCGACCTAAGGGTGTTGTTCCGCTGAGGACGAAGACGCCGACATTCAAGGAACAGACGTGAGGTCTGAGAATGGGAAACTCTAGAAGAGAAATTGTTCAGGCTTACTTCTCTACCCCAGCCCGTCTCCCAGGAGGTACCTGCCACTTTACGGTGTCTTATCCTTTGTTCTACGGCGGGAATTCTTGCTTCCCGTCCGGCTGGATACGCAGGCGGGTTAGCGGTGAGGGAGGCAGGCAAGGTCTCTACAGAAGGCTAATCTGCTAATCCACTCTTAAACGGCTGGATGTTGAACTACTACTCTGTCTGTGACTGTCTGCTTTTTAACCGCATTCCTTCCTCCCTCTTTCCCTCTCCCACACAACAGACTTGCTCCGTCCACAGGCCCATCACTTGCCCCGTCACCATAGCCTCACTTCCGACAGGTTTACCGCCCAGTTGTTTGTCGAGTCTACCTGAGGCCGGCCTCCACTACCTGAGGGTCGGCTCTGCTCTTTGAGAGACGGTGGCCACACTGTGTCGAGTAATGGTGGCAGAAACTCAATTATCATTCCTATGGTGACTGAAGGTGCTCTTAGCTGTAAATACGAGAGTAGGCAACGAGCTTTGTACTGAGGGAAGAATTTTCTAATTGATTTGAATTCTTAATAGGTGAACGACAAATTCCTTGTCATGATAGTGTTACATCACCCTCAACACAAACACACAGACACTTTTCTCTCGTGCATTCCTCTTCCATTTGAATAGTACGCTCCATTACCACACAATACCTGGGTAGCCTAACCCCTGCAGCCGGCACAGTAGGCGGTGCAGCGCAGGCGCGAGGCGTCGGAGGCTGCGCACAACGAATGCTTAACGTTGGAGAGAATTAAGGTAATATGTCTTTATTCGTTGGGCTTATGCGCGGCGTTACGTAGACATGTTCAGGTACATCGTAAGTTGTCTCATTCTGAACAATGCGGCTCTCGCAGACAAGGAAGTGTAAACCTTACGAAAGCTTTTCAATAAACGGGCCGCCAACAGGCAAGGGCCCGTGTCGGACCAAAAAACAGGGGTCCGACAATCTAAATAAAACAACAGCTTTTCAATAACGAAAGATTTTGACTCTACCATACGTGCGTCACAGTGAATGCTGGCATTCCCTCGCCAATGACGTGTTGTATTCGCTTGTTGTGGTTGTTTGCTGCAGGTCAGCGTGGCTGCCGACCGCTAGGTTCGCTGTGTTAGCTACAGTTGTTACGAGCTTCACCGTGTTTTCGTGAGACTTTATCGTAATTCGCAGCAAAATTCGAAACTGAAGCTGACGGTGTCCGATTCTGATGCCCAGCGATCAGCAGCAGTTTATACATTTATTTTTCCCTTCGGAGCACGAGAACACTGAGGAAAAACTGAGTTTCGACCACGTTGGACGGCTGCAGCAGCCTTCCCTCTCCCAGGAATTTGGGGAGTGGTGGGGGGTCGAGAGGAAGGAGAGCTGTAAGGTGGTAAATGAACATTGTAGGAAGAGTTATAGTGATTACCCTGACACAGGTGGGCGGAGGTTTCCAGCAAATGGATCAGAACATCACAGGTCTGTCTGCAGTCTTGACGGATGTGACGGCGTCGGGATTGCAAAATGCCGCTCGGAAAGGTCTGAAGTACAATGCAAAATGGATGGGTCGTATGGGCGCGAGTTTGACCTGTACCGATACTGCTGAGGTCGGAGTCATTTTCTGGCGAATGACTGGCCTTTTGCAGTCTTGTCTGAGGAGGAAGAGGAAGATTGGATTTGGACACAACGTATGGATAGAGAGGAGCGTAAAGCACTTCATGAATAACAAACTGATAGAAATATGTTAAAGATGATGGGAGGATAAATGCTGTTTCATCTAACCTCAATTTGTGCATCATTTTGTTAGTTTTGGAAAAAGTGACAAAAACATAGTGTAGGTTGTATTCATTGCTACACGTGGAAGATTAAAAAGCTTTAGTGCGAGACGAATATGCTTCAGACATGACGGACGACAGATTAACGCAATGATCGTGTTGCTTCCCTATAAACTCCTCGTACATTACGTCTGGCAGATATCATCCGGGCTTGTCCGACCAGCGAACTCATCGATGCGTCGTGATCGTGTTCAGGAGATGGAGTCCGGCTTCTTCCCGGGCCGGAATTCGTTCCTTCTTCCCTCCAGCCGACGATAAAGTGTCTTTACGCCGCCCGGTAAGGAGCCGGCCTCCCGCCCCCTGCGGGGCTTACGACCCACAGGTATCACCGTCCGAGGCGTCAATTCAATATAACGCTTCCAGGTGAGCAGTTTCCCGGGAGAACATTACCATAATGTATCAGTCTCTCCGGCGGGAGGAGCCGCGCACATGGTTGCGTCAGGCATACGCCTGAGATCCCGGAGCCTTTATGGCGGGATATCTGAATAATTTATGAAGACTTGACGATTACGCCATTACCGTCATGGTGTGATGAGCGTAAATTCTTGCGCCGGCCATCAGCAACGTCTCTTGCATAAAGACTGTAAACTTCTCTGATGTTCAGAAGGTTCATGACAAAGATTTGTTCTGCAGTCAGACTAAAACAGAACGAAAAAATTAATTCAAATCCTCAAAGTCCGCGGGTCTGACCGTAGCATGGAACGATCCCATGTTGCGTGGGAGTGCATGGGAGGAACAAATAGATAACACGACTTAACACATGGTCTGTGACGAAGTTACGAGTACCTGTTACAGAACATCAGCGGTATCCTTAATTCTTTATGTAAATAGAGATACGCGATTGTAAAGCAGAAGGGTAACCACACAGATCAGCACATGGGTCTTGAAAAAGCGGCAGACGGTGCCATGGGTCCAGCTGCAGGAATGGTCAGCCCATGAAACTCATGACCGCGGCAGACGGGGCCAGAGGGGGTCCAGCTGCAGAGGAAGAAGAGACAGCAACGAACCGTTCAGGAGCCTCGTCGCAGAGAGGAACGGTCTGCGGGTCGATCCGCATGGAGATGTGGTCCGTCGGTCTCTCCGCCACAGTCAGGGGCGGGGTGCTGGCTCAGCCGCAGCGTGGGGCACCGCAGGGGTGTGGTTGGGCACGACCGAGTTCACTCGCCAGGTCCAGCTGCTGCCGGCCAGCTCGGTTCCCCGCTAACGATCCTCGCTTGATCAGGTTACTGCCAAGACGCGATGGACCTAAAGGTAACCTTACTTGCCTCATGGGGCTTTCTTTCACAGTGAAAAACATTACTTTTTTCTTCGTGATATTGTTATCCACCAATATCCTCCCCTACACAACCCTGGTCCCTCTCCCGTCATCACCCCTACACATGTGGTCCCATACGTCAACAAAGGGCACTGAATCGACTGTGGATGGCTCCAGCTTTTGTGGTAATTTTGTCGTATTGTTCAGAATGAGAGGGACGAAGTTCTGCGGTCATTCACCAAGTGGCCCAGCCAACACATGGTGTGTGGTGGTAACAGCACAACGACTGATCAACTTGTTCTGTGCACATCGCTACGACAGATGCGATAAAGTTGAACATTCATTACATTTGTTCTGAAAGACAAACATCGGTACTGACTTGTTCAGAAATGCTGAAAATTTGATATTTCCATTTGTTCATAATAGTTATATCATTCATTATCGTTTCCTTTCTCTTTCGCTTTTTTTTTTTTTTTACCCTGTTGTGACTCGGGACCGCCTCTCGCCCTCCCCTAGCATATGTCCTGTCCCAAATCAGTCCTGTTACCCTCCATTTTTCCTCAGTCCCTCCCCAGCCGCTCAGTAAGATGAGAATGTCGGAACAATTACTCCAATAATAAAGTACCAATGCGGTATGAATCCAAACCATTCAAAACTTTCCGGTTACAACCATCCAGTACAAAGGAATACATCATATATAGCCTTAAAAATTTATGGACAAGAGAGGTTTTTGAGGTTAGCATTATATTACATTCACTCGCCGAATATAACTTTAGTTTGAGGTTTATATAACAAGGAATATGATAAGTTTGATATTCACAGTAGCCAAAGTTACAATATTTTTCAAACACATGTCTTGTATTGTTTGGTAGTTATTATCTCTGAGTTCACTGATTTTGAGAGCCAAGTACCCACTGCTGCAGGCTGAGAGTCGGTGTCCTAGGCACTTTCTATTGAAAGGATTTTTCCTCGTCTTCTTGGTAAACATAATCTGAATATCAGCTTTTTTTTACGGGCACTGATCCTCCTGGCGGATGATCAAACACTCATCAGATGAGGCAAGTCTGGCAAAGAGGGTTAGCTCGTTGATGAGGCAGTAATTCTGACGGATGGCCAACTGGTGTCCAATTTAGATCTACACGATAGTGACTCCCGCCTATAATGTTCCTGTGTCCGGGATGACGTTGCCCCGTGACTGACTCCATTGCCCCTGGGGAACGCATTCTCTTCTTAAGAATCTGATGTAATCTTTGTTTTAGCTTTTATGTAGGTGTGTAACAGTAATGATTGGCGCTTGAAGCTAAACCCTCTGAGATGGTGTTTGTTTTATACCACGCTTCTGAGACAGTACTGGTGGGGGGGATATGTAGAACGAGGTAGGTGGAAACAAGACCTGAGCGTACAGTGGGTGCAGTACATCAGTTGTGTTGCATGGGGTGCGAAGCAACTTGACATGGGGAGAAGAGGGCAGGACCAGCTGGGCATGGGGAGAAGAGGGTAGGGCAGTTGGGCATGGGGAGGAGAGGACAGAACTGTTGGGCATGGGGAGAAGAGGGTAGGGCAATTGGGCGTGGGGAGGAGAGGACAGAACTGTTGGGCATGGGGAGAAGAGGGTAGGGCAATTGGGCGTGGGGAGAGGCGGTTATACCGCTACCAGCTCATCTGAAGAGGATCTTCATCCGTGTTTCTTTTCCTCATTACTCACACTTGGCAAGAGCCTCATATTGCAGCTTGGTAGTACTCACATACACTACAGCGGCCATTATTATACGAATACTAATATTTCACGGGAACAAACATGGCGAGAGGTTTCATTCTCGTACGGCAACGTCACTTAGGATATAAGTATGTGGTGACGTCAGGCTTATTATTCTGTGCAGGCAAGAGCGGGAGGCGGGTGGGTGACGTAGGAGGCGAGTGTGCGCGTGGGGAAGGTGGGTGGGTGGGTGTGTGGGTAAAGGTGTCACTTGCCACGTCCTCTTTAGGCTAGCTAGCAACACAACCTGTATGCCTGGCTGCCTCTCTCACTCACTCACTCTACACCTTTACCATCGGCTTAACATATACGGAGTCAACTTCCATCTTATCCCAGCGTTTATAAGGCTGACTTTCACTATTATTTCACTGTCATGATGGTGGCCCCGCGCAGCAGAACAAACACCTGGTAACCATGAGCAGCAGAACATATAAATGGTACCTATGAGCAGCAGAACAAACACATGGTGGCCAGGAGCAGCAGAACTAACACAAGCACGCTCGCATGAGTCACTGAGAAGTTTTGAAATCATTTACGTAAGTCTTCGTCCGTGAAAACGGAAATCATTGAATATCCCGACATCTGCTCAGCGTTCGTGTCTGCAAGAACGGCAGTTAGCCAGACGCCCATCATGCGTGTTAGATTACAAGTATCTGATGAACTCTTAGGCGGCCCTGAGGGCAGGCGAGGTACAGCTAATCCAGAGGTAATGTGTGTGTGTGTGTGTGTGCGGGGGGTCAGGTGTGACTCAGCCGCTGGCCGGGTCCCGCAGCTTTCTACTGGACCTGATCCACCAATCGTTTTTGTTCTTCCGGAGTAATGTACTAATTACGAGGCCTTTTCTTTTTTTGTCTCACTCTAAGTATACCTTATACTCCTAAGAGAGACAGCTACGTGCTGTTATAAGGCTTACTGGATGTATCTCAAATTCTTTTCCCAAGAAACAGCTACGTTCCGTCTCTTAGAATCCTTATCCAGAAATCTAACCCTCGTATGAGAGAGATCGCTCAGCGAAATTAGATAACATAATGCATTGAGTAATCTAATCATTATTCTTGAATTTCACTCGTAGTAATGGATGCAGATACTTTACCTCGAATGAGGCGAAGTGTTTTTCCTTCAGCAGGATAGTTAACCTATGCAGTTTGCTGCTGTAGACGAAGTCAACTGCACAAACTACAGACTGCATGAAGCGAACGCAAAATGCCACTACAGCCGACGACCGCGGATATAGAAATTTACGTATGATTTTCTTACGAAATTCTCGTAATAAGGATATTATAAACAACCGTGTGGTTGTTCTCTGGCGTGTCCTCTTATAAATCGAGTTACAGTTTAGTAAATCAAACAAGAAGACCATCATCAGTAATCCATAATTATTTCCTGCTTCTCCCAGACACCAACACTTGCTGAAGATCCTCCCAATTAACCAGTTAAGGTCTACCTGGTCTCTCTCTCTCTTCTGAGAATGCAGGCCGCTGGGATTGTCATTATTCTGTGATCATCTCTTGTCGTCTGGTCGTGTGTGGCGTCGACCCAGCACAGCACACCTCCACTGTTTCTCGTCCAGGTCCGGCCTCCTGCTGCTGATGGTATGTTGTCATACGGCCTCCGGGCTTCCCCCTCATTACACAGCTAGGCACATGCAACTCACTCTCCTGTTCAGTGTGTGGGGCGCACTGTGGTGTACATGAACACGAAAAACTTTTCTTTCTCGCACTAGAGTCAGCCGAACATCTGCAATGCATATAATTTTTCTGAATTAGTTCGATAATTAATACATTACCCGAAGGTTGACGTACTGGCTTAGTGCTGGATAACACTACTGGTTCATTATTAGCAGCGCCACACGTCCAGCCATGGCTACTGACACACCACATTCAAGGAGTGAAAAAATTTTACTGTACGACAATTTCATACACTTTAAAATATATTTTCGTCTGAGTCAGATGGTCCCAACAAAACTGACAAAAGATAAGAATTATGACCACAACACTCAGTTATCGTCCATTTGTCTTTATAAAAAATTTTTTACCTTTAAATCAGAAAATAAAGATATATTATACACTTTGAGAAAGACATCAGTATTCCTGTCACCCACACAGTTTCCCTTCCATCAGACCGCCGCTCGGCGGGGCGTCACGAACCGAACCCACGATGGTACTACGGGCTGATGGGTGTCCGGCTTTGGTACCGTGACCGGCCCCTCGCTGCTCCCTATCCTCACCCATGTCTACAGTAACGCCTCTTTACCTTTGGTTAGAACCATCACTGGAAGGTTACTATTGCTGTTTGTGACGCCACGGACGTCCAGTGAACACACACACACATTACATATAAACCAGAATACTCCTGTTTAATGGCATCGCCACAAAAAGGCTGGCGAAATAACAGAGTTTGAAAGCGTCCAGAGATCCGTCACTTCCCATATGGCGTGGTAAAGGAGGTGAACCATTGGGAACGACTGAAATGACTGAGGCTGTATCTGTGTTGAACGCAGATGGGAGAAGTCTATCATCATTTACACCTGGAAAATCCAAGAGGGTATGGTCTTAATGCTTCAGTCAGAAATCATCCCCTTTCTGCACGACAAGCATGGAAGACTTTGTAAGATATTACCACTAAAATCAAAATCAGCGATCAGCGTGTGAAAACAAAATGACCCTGAACATCCGGAGACCAGAATTATTCATCAAATTACTAGCAGGATTATGGGGCGTACGGTGGAGAGATTTGAAAAGGCGTCGGGTGAGTATCTCCAAGGTGTAGCAAACCGGCCGGGTTGTGGTGAATACATGGGCTGCGGCTCCAAACAACCTGGTCGACCAATGTCCTAACTCAGCAGATTGGGCGTAGCTCGAATTGTGGGGGTAGAAGACCTCCGAAATATAAGCCAGGTATAATCTTATACACAGTGAAACCTGTATATGTTCATTCAGTGAAACAAACGAGGAACATTTACTGCACGCACTGACTCTCAAGCATTCTTATCTTCATGAGAGCCAAGGAACGCAAAAATATCACAGCAAAAAATGATAAATAAAATCTGACAAGATGTTGTGACTTAAGTTTACCTGGAGCTGACTTCGGAGGTCTCTTACCCCTAGAACTACAGGACGAGTCTAAGCTGTTGAGTTGGGTCGTTACTCAACTAAGCCTCAGCCGGTGGCACTTATCCTTCCGAACACCTGGGGCCTAAAAGAGGTCACCCCTAAAGCGGCGGATATTTCGAATAATACGAACATCATGGAACGCCCAAAGCTATACTTCATGAACGTCCTGGACAGGTGTGTATAAGGTATGCTTGACCAACCAGATTTTTGGGGCACAGGTATCTTCGGAAAAAGTTACAAGAAGAATCAGGTGTTGTGAATACAGTTCGCTCAAAAGTAAAAACACTGGGACTCGAAGCTCTATTCACCTCGCTCCCTGCAATTACCAGAAACACTGTGGACCACTCGCTGTAGAACTTTAGAAACCCGCTAGGTAAATATCTACAGTGTGGACCTGACCAGCCAGAATATGGATAGTTCTCAGACGTACGTGGCGTGACCTCAGACAACCTAATTTCGTAGTCTCAATAACTCGCCTTGGCTCCAGGCCGAGCTATGGAGGTAAGGTAAGCAGGTTTCTGCCACAGAACCAACACCTAACATGATCTTTAACTCCACTGCGGGCCCCACTACCACAATCCTATTGCTTGTAATACAATTTTAGAAATACAGACGACAGACGGGTTCGGTGTCATCTACGGGAGTGGTAGTTGTGTTCCAGTCTTCTCTGTCAACGTGTAACTTGATTTAGGATCATAATCAAGATAACGTATATATTCTATGTTTAAAGTATCAGTATATTCAAATGACTCGCATTCCTAAGTTGATTAACGAGTCGAAATAAACTAATTACAAGAGGAACTTGGCATAACATGTGTTTTCTTACCCCCTCAACACCAGGAGATCACTAGTGCAAGTATTTGTTGTATTGTTTATGTAAGGCTAGACTATTCAGACGTGACCAATAGATCTTTTACTATCAACACACTAAGCCACTCATCTACCTTGATATAACGAACACAAATGATGAAATTCGAAATATTAACAATAATAATCCTTTACTTACCCATATAAGTCTTTAGTAATCCTGATTCACACTGCCGACGTTTAGATCAGGGAATTATATACTTAAAAAGTAAATGAAAGTTCACAAGTCTCTCAGTCACGGCCAACGCGAGACGCAGCGCTCAAGCCTCCCATTGCCACTGTCACATGCGCACTGAACCACCTCGGCGACTCGCGAGTCTGCGAGTGGGCAAGAGGGTAGCGCTGAGGCGCCGGTTTATATTTTTTGTTACATTTCTTTGGCTTACAAAAAGCATTCTGAATGATTTTTTGTGCTTTGTTTTGCTGTATGGCATGGACTGTGGCTTAACGACATTTCACTTTTGACAACGATTAAATCTAACAACGTACCTCTCAACATTATTATCATTACACATGTCATTATTATCTATCCCATGCATGCCTCACACCCTCCTGCATGTTCAGGCCCCGAACACTCTGCTTCTTTTTTCCCATCTTTCCAGCTCCCTCTTGGTTTCTACCTTTTCCTCGTTCTCTTCACCTCCGGCATCTATACCTTCTTCGTCATCATCTTCTCTCCATATATCCAAGCCATTTCAGCACACGTTCTTCAGTTCTCATACACATTCCTCTTACGACAACACCTCTCTCTTACCCAATCAGTTTTCATCACGGTCGACCCTCCTCAACCATCCTCTTCCGTCTCCCACCCACACAACGTCGTCAGCACTGCTATACAATCAGACATGCCCACTTTCCCTTCAATGACAGCAGCCTCTCTTTCCATATAGTCCTCAACGTGCCCAGCACTGTAGCCCGCTCACCCACGCTATGGCTCACTTCAGCACCTATGGTTCCACTCATTGCCATGTCTACCCCCAGGTGTCAAAAACACCCCGCATCCTCCAGGTTCTCCCCATTCAAAATCACACATCAATTAATCTGTCTCTCTCCTTACTCGTACCCATCTTAACCTTCACTGTCTGTGAGGGCTAAGATGGGTATTTGTAACGGTGCAATGGTTCCGACGATGCTCTATGGATGCGAAGGGTGGGCTCTAGATGGGAAAGAATGGTAAAAGTGTGGGTGTTGGAAATTGAGTGCTTGAGGATATGTCGTGTGAGGAGGGTTTATTGAGTGAGATGAGATGGTAAGAAATAAGAGAGTAAGCCTGCAAACTTCTTCGGTCTATCAGATTATATAATAGTGAGCAGTTAGTGGCTGACGAATTACAATGAAAAAAAACCCTCATCAGTGTGACGTCACCGTGGGAACAACATTCTCCTCACGTCAGATCAACACTGGGACACGCACGAGTCGCCCTCGTCTCTAATGTTCAGGAGTCGCAATGAATCTCTCCTCTGCTGACCTGATCAGTCTATAGCTTACTGATAAGGCCACACTCGGTACTAAATCTGACTGGGATGATTACACATCTCGTCCTCTTCCCCTGCCTCCTCCCACTGAACGTAGCATCTGTTTTTTTCTTTAGCACTTATGATGCCATTCCTTTCTTTCTGGTCACCAATATGGATTTATTGGTGTAGATTCTCCTGGTGATCTGTTCCCTCATGTGAAAGATGGTGAAGAAGAAGGATTGATTGGTAAGTATGGGTTCTCAGAATGATTAGCCGGTGGCAGAAGGAAACACGCACTTTGTGCGTCGCTGGGTATGACAGTCGCCAGTAGATGCATTCAACTCACGATGTTTATAAATACACGTGGCTTAGGTAGGAAAGATTATGGTGAGAAGTTTGGATTTGTGAAGTATATGGGAAACGTTGGTTGGGGTTAAACGGATCGCATAATCGTGTGTTCTCGATTGTTAAGGGATGAAGTTATGAATGATTTTACAGTCGCAGGTAACCAAACTAAACGGATTAAAAAAGGACTGAAAGGTTAAAACAAAAATGAATTTGCTAAGATGGAGTTAGGGAGAATGAAACAATGTCTCAATATAGCGCACAAAAGTCGCGAAATGTTGGGTTACACGTTAATGTCAAGAATTTTATATTAGATCATATCATCAAAAGATACGCATAAGGAAAAGCGGCCCTGACCAGTCTATGCAGATTCTGGTACCTTCCAGAGAACCAAATATTACGTGTGGTCAAAGCCATGATTATCCCAACCTTCTCGTCTGTATCAACGTTACTTGCCTCCAAATTACGCATGCTGAAGTTACAAAGGATACAAAATAATGCAATGCTATTCGTTATAAATGAAAAATACCCCTTCGTCGAAAACAGTATGACAGCACGAACGACTAATTACTAAAGAACTCGGTTCATAATTAAGGGAAGCAGCACAGAGAGCAGGGCACAGACATGAAGACAACGATGATACAAACTACATTGTAGCCCGAGACCACGACACCAGTAGAAATATGAACCCCCTTGGTGCCGGTGAAGCTTCAAAACACACGGAGAGACTCCGGTCGGTCATTCATCGATGTTGCATAATTAACCATGTTTAGCTTTGCTTGGCAAATCCCTTTTTCAAAAGAAAAGATACAGTTCCACTACATAGCTTCCAGTCTGCCGGGTATATATGAACGAGGCACGAAAGTAACCCACATGCATCAGAAAATTTACATCATATACGTATATAGACTTCCACCTTCTCCTCCAAGTCAAACTATCCATTCTCCTGTCCCACCTCTTCTTCCTGCCCTTTAGATACCATATATATATATGGATGGGGGCGAGCAAGTCTAAATATGTACATGTGTATATGTGTATATATATATATATATATATATATATATATATATATATATATATATATATATAT
>JAYMFT010046297.1:0-15416 GCA_038088735.1 Panulirus argus | reverse complement strand
GCTACCTCGCTGACGCGGGAAACAGCGATCAAGCATAATAAATAATATATATATATATATATATATATATATTCATTACTTTATTTATTCATTTATTTATCTGTTCATTTAATTAATTATTTATTCACTTGTTTCCAATAGAGAACATGATATAAAGGCCCAATCTAAGGTGAAGACCAGTACCAGGCAATGACCTTGCAATTCTAACAACGACATCACAGACCTATTTGGCGGATAGCTGGTAATTCTAACAATAAGAAGAATCACCTATTTGGGGAAGCCCTGTCATTTTTAATAATAAATCAACATCATCAATTGATGATATATATCATTATTGATTCTTGCTCCATGATCATTCAGGTGTAGATGGTCAACTGAGATTTGTCCTGTTTCATCTTCTCTGATAATATACATAAGAAATTAATACTTAAAGACATTTATTGTTTTTTAGGCCAAAGCGTAAGGTCTATATTACACCAATAAATAGAGAGGGCGTTGCGCTGCGGCGACCAGTGTGTTTTTCAGATCTTACTTCAACTACCTTTTTCTGCTCTCTTCTGAGCCTTGAGCAACATCAGGCTTACTAAAGACATCTATGAGTATCTAGAAATGCTGTTGAAGCAGTGATTGGCGGTGGCGCTGGTCTCCACTGTGCTTTTTCATCGTTTTGCCCGAGTGGAGGCTCAAACTGAGGGTGGCAGGCTGGAAGGACGACCGGATGTAAGCAAACATGGCGGGGTCAGGTACGAACGAAGCGACCTTTTGCCTTATTCAAGTTCAATACACGGCTGTCCTATTCTTTTCGACGTCCCGGATGATATCAAGAGACATACCAGGAAACGTGGTAGACGTGGAGGCGTTAGAGTGAGGTCCCCCGGATGCCTTGGATGGATATACTTTAATACGAGGAGACAGGACACTAAACTCCTGTAAGTTAACTGGAGGAGGAGTATGTACCTACGTTAATGACAGATGATTCACAGATAGTACAGTTTATGAACAATTGTATAATGAGAATATCGAGTACCTGACCTTGTCAATGAGACCATTATAGCTATTTACCTAGAGAGTTTACTAAAGTTTCTGTCACGACGGTTTATATACCACTGAGTGCAGATGTAAATAAACCTGCATTTTACATAATGTGTGTACACTGGACAATGATATCCCCAGTGCAGTTAAAATTATTACAGGTGATTTTAATAACTGTCATTTTAGCAAGTGCATTCTACATTATCAACAATTTGTAAATTTCAGTACTAGAGACAATAAATTGTTAAATCCATTTTTCTGTAATTTGAAACAGTTATGTGGCCAAAAAGTTAAAACCTCTAGGCATGTCTAATTATGACATGTGTCTTCTCACGCTGGTGTATAAACAGTTATTGAAGCGTCGTCAACCATTAGAGCAGGTCGTATACTCTTGGAATAAAGAGGTAAATGAGACTTTTATTAGATATATGCAAAGTACAGATTTTGATGTTTTGTATGATAATGATACTCCTGTTGATGATGATGTTGATGTGCTGAACTCTAATTTGGATTTTTGCACTGATATGATTGTGCCCAAGAAAATGGCAAGGAGCATTCCAAATAAAAAAAAAAAAAATGGGTAACGTAAGAACTGAAGGACTTGTTAGATAAGAAAAGACGTATTCATGCTGCTAATTATAAAACTCTACTTAAAGATGTTCAGAAGGAAATTGATAAAACCATTGCTGTATGTAAAAATAGATATAAGGCGAAGGTGGGAAAGCTGTTTAAGAGTGATGCAAAATCAACCTGGGGTGGAGTTAGACTATTTACTGGAATGAAGAATTCTCTTAATCATGGTATACATAATGCTAAAGATTTTCGTAATCATCTTATTGTTTTTTATGCAAGATTTGATGAAAATGACTTTTCTAATGAACGGATAATTATTTGTAACTTCCATCAATATAAGAAATGTTAAACGTATTGTTAATTCAAAGGATAACGTACTTAAAGGTTTGAAATCCATTAAGACAGGTAAGGCTGCTGGCCCGAACAGAATCATTGGACATATTTTGAAGCTGTGTAAAGAACTATTGGCAACTATTTCATGTTATATCTTTCAACAATCGTTGGATAATGTTCGTATACCACCACTAAGGAAAACATTTGAACTGATACCGATTCCTAAGAAATCTCCACGTACTTTTAAAAATAATTATCGACTGGTAGCTCTAACTTCGATTATGATGAAATGTTTAGAGAAAACTGTGAGAAACATGCTTTGCAAACAGGTCCAACATTTTACCGATCGCTTTCAGTTCGCTTATACGCGAAATGGATGTGTAGAGGATGTATGTAAATCCTTTATTGATTACGTACTCGACCATATGGACAAATCTAATACTACTGATAAAAAACATTTTCTAAAGATACTTTTTGTAGATTTTTCTAGTGCTTTTAACACCATTTAGCCTCATATGATGATGCAAAAACTGAATAAATGTAAATTCTAACGTAATTCTTTGGAATAATGCCTTCCTTACTTGTATACCAAAATATGTTAAATTTCTTAACAAAAAATCGGATATTATTATCACAAATTCAGGTGCACCACAGGGCTGTGTGCTGTCACCTGTATTGTTCACTCTCTATACTAGTGATTGTCGCTGTCATGCTGCCATCTGTCAGTTTTACAAGTATGCAGATGATACCGCTCTCGTGAGTCAATGTATTACTGATGACGTGTGTCGAGCGGAAGTACAACATTTTAGGGTATGGTGTAATAATAGTTATATTGAACTCAATTCTCAGAAAACAAACAAACAAAAAAAAAGAAATGGTTGTAAATAATAGTACCTTACCTGTCGCTCAAGCACCTTTTATATTAGCATTGAACTTGCAGAATCTGTGAAGGAGCATGAATATCTTGGTACAATCATTGATAATTACTTTTCTTTCAAGAAATATGTTGATACATTGTACAAAAAGGTAAATTCTAGAATGTATTTTCTTAGTAAATTTAGCAACCTTGAAACTGACACTAAAATTATGGGTTTATTTCATACGGCTGTTATACATTCAATAATCTTATTTTCAGTCACATGTTGGTAAGGAAACAGTAATTCAGACTCGAAACATAAATTGATAAGGGCTATTAAGAACTGTATTAAATTAGCTTCGGTATACCAATACACTTTTAGAAATATATAAAAGATGAATGATACAAAGATATAAAGGAATTCAGAGTGACCAAATCATCCAGTGAATATCAGGTGTTTCCCTCAGGGAGAATATCAAGATTAACAATATGTACGACGGCTAGGTATCAAGAACCTTTTATACCTGCGAATATAATGCGAATCAGTAATGGGTAAATTAGTTTAATTGTTGCTCCTGGTTACTTAAGGTTCGGAAATTCAGTTAATGTGATTTCATGTTGTATGTTGAATCTTTTAAATTTCATGTGCCATAAGGTTCTAGGATTTTTTTTTTAGATATACATAGGTGATGAATGCAAAGATATATCTCTGTTAGACTTCATAACTGTCTGAAAAATGCACAAGACAAATTTCATTTAACTACATGACCAATAAAGTATTTTGATTTTGATTTTCTCTAAACCTCTATCATATCGCCCCTCACTCTGTGACCTTCGAAAAATGCAAGTCTTGTTATCTTAATCTGCCTCCATAAGGGAGGCTTCTGATCCATGGCATTGATTTGTCTTTCCTCTCTGAATAACATTAGAGGAATTTTTGTACACTCTAACACTCTAATATATTGACCATACTAACACTAGTTATGACTATAATATTGCCTTTTCATTCTTGCTACTAACGCTCATGGACATGACACTAAGTTCCCTGTTATAGTCTTATTGCGTACACTGATATCCTGCAGTCAAGGTTTAATATCTCTGCTACTAATTACACCTAAAGCCTTCTGTTGCCCTGGTCTTTCTATCTTTATGTCGTTAAGAAATACGTTAACTATCTATACCCTCTCTCATGATTTAAATGCGGCTAAGCTGAACCTCACTAGCGACTGTAGACTCGACAACGATAGCTTGAGTCATTCCAGGTGATAATGCTTGCTAATATTGTGTTTTGTAATGTCACCGTGGCTATTTAATGTTCTTATGGACTAGGCATTACGTGAGATGAGAACGAGGTGGGATGATTGTAGGGTGATATCAACCTCGAAGACAAAGAATGGAAGTTGCCACAGTTGTTGCATTCATATGATATTGTGTTATTTGCTAAATTAGTGGAAGGGTTGGATAAACTGGTAGGCTGTTTTTATGATGTATGTAGAAGGAGGATGCTGAAAGTAAACACGAGCGAAAGTCTGATGCTAGTTGTTGAAGAGGATGAAAAGTGACACTGCAAGATCAGTTTGCAATAGTGGAGAACTGGAAGGTGTGTACAAGTTTTAATATTTTGGACTAGAGTTTAGTAAGGATGGTGATGGGAAAGGTAAAAATGAGAAGAAAGTAATATAAGAAAAATGGGGAGTGCACTGAAAGGTTTAGTGAATGTATAAAACTTGAGCTTAGGGTGTGTAAGAAGCCAGCATAAAGAAGTCCTCTTGTCAAAGATAATATACAGTATGATTGTGAGAGACGAATGTATATAGATCAAGAAAAAGAAGAGCAGCAGAGATGATTTACTCGAGTAATATGTTTAGAGTTTAAAGGGTAAACAGAGTAAAGAATGATGATGTGAAAGACTTATGAGGCTTGTCAATCAATGTCTCTTTGGATAGTATGATCTTCTAAAATATGTAACAAACTATATGCTATAGTCAGGAAGATATATAATAGTGCAATAAAGGGCATGAGACGGTAAGGGGGACGGGGTTACATATGTGATGGATAAACGTAGTGAGAGAATTGGTTAGGGCTGGGGGTATTGCAGATAATGTCAAAGGAAATATTATTGTCACATGTAATACAATCATTTCATATACATATTTGCCATTCCTTGCGTTAGTGAGGTATCGTTAAGATACCTGTTTCCCGCGTTAGCGAGTAGAGCCAGGAAACAGACAAAGACCCATCCATTTACATACATATACATACATGCACATATATGCTCAATACATACATAAATACATGAATATACACACACATACACACATACACTTACACACACACACACACACACACACATGTATAAATCCACACCTACTCGCCTCCATCCAATCTCGACGCCAACCCGCCCAACAGGAAATACCATCGCCATTCCCTGCATCAGCGAGGTAGCGTCAGGAAAAAGAAGAAAAAGGCCACATTCGCTCACACTCACTCTGTGCTTGTAATGCGTAATGCACCGAAACCACAGCTCCATATCCACATCTATTCCCCACAGAACTTTCCATGATGTACCCCGGACGTTTCACATGATCTGGTTCAGTCCACTGGCACGTTGACCAAAGTATACCACATCGTTCCATTTCACTCTATTCCGTGCACGCCTTTCACCCTCCTGCATGTTCAGGCTTCGACCGCTCAATATCCCTTTCACTCCATCCTTCCACCTCCAATTTGGTCTTCCGTTTCACCTTGTTCCCTCCACCTCTGAGACATATATCCTCTTTGTCAACCTTTCCTCACTAATTCGTTTCATATGACCAAACCATTTCAACATACCCTCTTCTGCTCTCTGAGCCACACTCTTTCTATTACCACACATTTATCTTACTCTTACAATACTTACTCGATCAAACCATCTCACACCACATATTGTCCTTAAACATTTCATTTCCATCACAGCCATCCTCCTCCGTACAATTTTATCTATAGCCCATGCCCCACAACCATATAATATTGTTGGAACTACTATTCCTTTAAACATACCCATTTCTGCTCTCAGAGATAATGTTCTCTCCACACATTCTTCATTGCTCCCAGAACCTTCGCCCTCTCCCCCACCCTATGACTCACTTCCGCTTTCATGGTTGTACTCCCAGATATCTAAAACACTTTACTTCCTCCAATTTCTCTCCATTCAAACTCATATCCCAAGTAACTTGTCCCTCAACCCTGCTCAACCTAATAACCTTACTCTTATTCACATTTACTCTCAGCTTTCTCCTTTCACACACTTTTCCAAACTAAGTCACTAACTTTGTGCAGTTTCTCACTCGAATCAGCCACTAGAGCTGTTTCATCAGCCAACAACAATTGCCTCACCTCCCAGGCCCTCTCATCCCCAAGAAACTCCATTGTGCAGTGCATACTCGCCCCTTTCTCCAAAACTCTTGCATTTACCTCCCTAACCATTCCATCCATAAACAAATTAAACAACCATAGGGACATCACACATTCCTGACGCAGACCGACCTTCACTGGGAACTAGTCACTCTCTTCTTTTCCTACTCGCACACATGCCTTACACCTTTGATACAAACTTCTCACTGCCTCCAACAGTTTACCTCCCACACCATGTATTTTCAAGATTTTCCATAAAGCCTCTCTGTCAACCCTATCATATGCCTTCTCCAGATCCATAAATGCTACATACTAATCTAACTGTTTATCTAAGTATTTCTCACACACATTCTTCAAAGCAAACTGGCCATGAGAAGAGGAATCATGAGATACAAGTGTTTTGGGAGCAGTTGAGTGATGGTGACAGCAGTTTTGATGGAAGACACCAGGTATTAGTGATGGGTGATTTGAAGGCAAAGGTGAGTAATGTGGCAGTTGAGGGTTTAACTGGGAAGGCATGGAGTATTCAGTATCATGGATGAAAATGATGAATAGTTTGTGAAGTTAAGTACTGAAAAGGTACCAGTGATTGGGAATACCTGGTTTAAACAGAGGGACATACACAAGTACATGTATGTGAGTATGGTCAGCAGGCATTATTGTATTGCATATTAATAGATAAGCATATAAAAGAGACTTCTAGATGTAAACGTGCTAAGAGGGGCTTGAACATGCAAGGGGGAGTGAAAGATGTGGTATATAAGGGCCAATGTGCTGTCAATGGACTGAACCAGGACATTTGAAGTGTCCATGTAACCATGGATAGGTCTGTGGGACGGCTGTGAATAGGGACCTGTGGTTTTGGTGCATTACAGATGATAGCTGGAGAATGGAAGTGAACAGATAGAATATAGTATGACATGACATACAGATGGGTGGAGGAGAATAATGAAATTCAGTAAGGAAAATTCTGAACAACTAGGTCATGAAAAGATCAGCAACATAGTAATTACACCTTACATGGGAATAAAGGGAAATGAAACTGATGGCAAAGATAAAGACATAGAGTAATCACAAATGAAAACACTTCAGTCAATATTCAGGGACTGGGTCATAGTTTTATCATGAAAAGTCAAATAAACATGAATTGTCTTAAAGGAAAGAAAGAGGAGGAGAATGATACATGATACAGTAGTTGTAAACTGTGGCTGACTGACATTCTTCTTCCTTCTGAATTCTTGTAATCCAAGAAAGTTAGGAGGCACTGAAACCTGACAGCAGGGAGAGGAAATAAAGTAAACTAAAAATTTCACAAAATGGAAGAAACAAAGAAGTTTAATCTGCAAGAATCCCTTGGAATACATAAAAAGGGTAACAAACAATAACTCATGAGAGTAAACTAAACTAAAAAATTTGCAAGGGGTGAACACTGACACCTTTAAAGGAAGATTAGACAAACAGCTGAAATTCAAATGAGCCTCGGGTAGGTGACTATACAATATGTATGGGTGGCAGAAAGTAACAGCATTACCAAACAAACAGTATATGATGCAAGTACAATGCATTAGCTCTGCTGTACGACAAAATCTAGATGTGCTGTATACATGTACATAGGTACTAATCTCTACGATGACCTACAATTCCTCCTTGTACCTTTAACTGTGCTACTATACATCTTCTTGAACAGCCTATCATTTGTCGTACATTCTATGAGGTCATACCATTTAATGATTTCTCCACACCACACATCCTCCTTACATCATTACTCTTCATTCTATGTATGTCCTCAACCCAACTTTATTATGCAAATTACCCGTCTTTAATACTTTTATTTCTTACCTGACCTATAGAAACCTGGGTGTCACATCCATGCAGCACATTTTTAAATTTCACTTTTACATGAAATTCTAGACCTTTTAATCTGGACATATTTAAATCTAAGCTCAAACAAGATACAAATGTTTTTAAAGCAAAACCATTATTTTGTTGTCACTGGAAATATAGATTACCTATTTCAAAAATATAATAAATCTAATGATGATGCCATGAAGATGAAGTTACCTTTTTCAAAACAGCAGTTGTGAACTGTGGCTATGGCTGACATTCTTCTCCCCTTTGATTCCTTGTAATCCATGAAAGTTATGAGGCGTTGAAATACAAATCCATCCTTGTCCATTATCTGTCTTTAACAGTGAAGATGGAAGATATTCATTTATTATTTTTGCCAAAACATCAGCAAAAGACAACTGCTCCACCAATTTGGCACCTGATCCTGCCTATCCTATTCCAAAATAGTCATATCATACATGACAAAAAGAAGGTACCTTGTAAAATAATACCTCTGAATTCTTAACACATTTCCTAAACTTTGTGTTTGTGGAAAAAAGGTAAGTAAAAATTATGTTCTTATCACCATATTAAAACTGTAACATTACATCCACAGGTTGGAGTCTGTGGCCAGGAATGGCTGGCAGTGTTCTTTGTTATGGTGTGTGAAGAAAGCATACTTCTGGTCAATGCCCAAGCTAATTAATTAAATCTTCTTACCTGACAGGTATGACTAACAATATAGAAGATGGTACAAAGATGTCTAAGATATGCCATGATCAAAGCTGGGAAAGTCCTGTTTCAAGTGTGGGAGGTGGCTCACTGGACATTTGCCAAAGGGATACAATTATGAGACATCAAGCTATACCTGCATTTCTTTTTCTCATTACATGAGTTTTAGTGTCTAATCTCCAAGTACCACAACCAATGGTTTCAAGTTGAATACTTCATCTTTAACTCATATATTTCACCAATATCTCCTCCCTTCTATAATCCATGTACATTTCAATAATATATCTTATTTGAAATTCTACAATTCTTTTGTTATCAGCTCTCATAAACCTGCAGCCCCCTAAAGAGCAGTTGAAACACTGCTGGATACCCATTTACAGTATTCCCCAGTTAAACTTTATTTTTCACTGTATACATAATCTCTTCCTTCATCATTCTATCACTTGTTTCCCTTTTCTAATCTAATTTTATCTTACAATATAAGCATAAAAATAAGACAAAAGCTATTATTCATAAAACAATTTTTTTTCAGTAAACATTGTCATCAAACATTCTGAGAATGAGCACATCTCTGCAGACCAAAGCATCAGACAGTAATCAGCAATACAAAAATATCAAAAATGGAAAATTTACATTTCACTATTACAGACCACACAATACAATACATACCTTCTACCATCAGCCAACTGTGAGAAATTAGTGATAACTGGGGCTAAAAGGTGAAGTTTAGCACCTTTCTTGTTGTAGTTCATCTGACACAGGATATATACAAGGTCTTCTAGCTTGGTTGGTCCATCCCTTATGTCATTCAATATCTTCTGACACATCTTCTTACAATTAGAGAGGTTTGCCAGGATCCCACATGCAAAATCTGCATGTGGATATTGCTGGTCCTTAATGCACTGAAAAAGAATTTTAAATATGTATTTTTTTATGATGAAAACTTATGACTGTAGAGACAAAAAACTTTTCAACTTAGCAGCCACATTAGCACACAGCCCCTGTTGAAAAGGATGCCAAACTACTATATAGAGTACTTATTCCCTACTCAAGTGATCTCCCATGAAGAGTTCACCAGTCATGAGCCAAAATAAATTTTTCAGACCCAGGTTCTAATACCTTGGCTGACAGGTTTCCTTGCTGTAAGTGGTGTATCTGGAACCTTCTTCAGTTAGACATGCGTAATCTTTTTGAAAAAAAGATCAAAATAACAAGATAGATGGGTGGGCTGGAATCTATTTTTCTGCCATTTTAATTGTCCAAAAACATCCCTCATTTCTCAAAACTACTCTTTTGTGCTTGACAATACCTACATCAGGATATGCGTTTTTCAATACAAGGTAAGCTAATCTGCAGGAAAGGAGGGAGTCACTAAATCATAGAGGTGTTCAAACACTTAAGTCCTTAAGGTTATCCAGGACAAATGAATGTGGTATGGACATTTATTCTATACGTGTTTGTTAGTTATGGCAAATGCTCTGTGCATAACATTCTTCAACTGATACACAAAGTATGTTCATCCTGATAAATGGGATAAAGTTCTTGAACAGTGCATTCAGGGCTTTAAGTAATCCAGTTGACTAAAACCAAGTCACTCATCTTCGCTGTTAACATGAAAGCATTGTCAGCCTAACTCTGAGTTCTAAGAATTAAAAGTTTATTCATATCTAGATATTTGGGAAAAACTGATAATTCAGGATGTTCCTACTGGCAAGAGGTAACTTAAGCAGCAAGGTCTTCCTGTCTATAGGCATTTGGCCCTCTTGTCACCAGAGACAAATCCTGAATGCTGGTGGAAAGGTGGATCTGAAGGTTGCAAAACTTGTGAAGCTTAATCAGCTTTAAAAAGTTCTTTAGCCTATAAACTCCATCAAGCTCTTCAAGATGAATATCTGTCTATCAATCTGCATCTCTGATGCCTGTTCCCTTTGGAAACTACCTCAAGGGGGTGACCATGGCAAAAAATCTCCATAACTGGTGAAATCCAATGCCACTTCTTAGCCTTTAGTGCCTCACTATTAACTGGCCACTAGCAGAAGGTAACTATAGTGCAGTGTTTTCAGAGGCTAACTAATGTTCCCAACTAATTTGCAAACTACTGCTCCTGTCTAATGTTCCTACCTCCAATTTCTATATACTACTCCATCATTTTGTCAAAAGGCAGGGCTAACACACAGCGCTTACTGCTGGAAAATCTAGAGTTACAAAGCATGAGTTGCATGAGTTAAGTGTTGTCAAGTGTTGTGTGTGATGAGGAGAGATTATATGTTTGTGGCCAGAATACCAGCAGATCACATGCGGGTGAGGCAAAAAGAAAAGACAGCTACTTGGGTGAAAAGGAGTGCAACTTGACAACGTAATCCCCTTATATGATGGGTTTCAATTATTCGACTTTCAACAAGATTTCCAGGAACGGATTCCTGTTGCAAGTTATGGTATAGGTGTAAACTAACTAAATGCAAACAGTTATCGCTAATACAAAATGTAACTCTTGCATGTTCTGCAGAGACGGAAATTACTCTTTAAATAGATGAAACCGTTAGTTGATCTTTTTAGTATGATTGGCAGCTTCTCCTCTAAAGTTTAAACAAAATACAAAATATGGCAGGATATATGATCGATCATTCTGCTTCGATGAATATCAACCAAACACTCTCCAAGCTTATCTGCCACAAAGTCGATCCGTACAGGAATAGCACATGACTGTAATATACAAACAGATCAAAGTTAAAAGCAACCTGGTTTGCCACTACAACAAGTTGAGCCACCATCTGAGGGGTTTACTAACTACTGGCCAAGACAATGAGACCTGTGACTGGAATTACATTTCACAAGATCTGGATAACTTTGTCAGAGGAGAGAGAGCAGTTGCTCTTGATGCTAGTCACTTCTGACAAGTCATACAAGCATATGTTTGCAGAGTATGCTATCACTGTAATAGATATAAAGGCAGCAACCAGTGATCCAAATCTCATGGTAACTGGTATGGTACATATTTCTACTACATATGAAATCATTGATTTTTGCTTGAATCTCAAAATATGCATATAAACTGATCTACTGTAACCAACGTCAACACCAAATGTAAATACATATGTATCACAAGTAAGGAATGCAATTTGGCAACCTTTGTTAAACTTTCAGGGGAATTTTACAATATTTGGTGCGAGCAGTCCCAACTTAAGGCCTCACTTTTTCGAAAGTATGTTTCTGCAAACTTGAATCCTCAAAACTCTATTGTTTACATTTAGATTTTCATTATCATTTGTTATGATATGTATTTCATATTTCATAACCAAAAGTGAAGTTTTCTCTATTGCATTAAATTGTTATTTTACAAAATTATTTATTTATTTGTCTATCATATCATTGCACTTTATAAAAATATTTCAAGTTAAAGAGGCATGATGATATCATGCAACTTTTTCTCTGTTGCATTAAATTGTTATTTTACAAAATTATTTATTTATTTATCATATCATTGCACTTTATAAAAATATTTAAAGTTAAAGAGGCATGATGATATCATGCAACTTTCTAGTACTTGTAAAAGAGAGAAATTTTATTAATAGAACTAACAATTTAGTACTTGTAAAAGAGAGAAATTTTATTAATAGAACTAACAATCTATCTTATAACATGAATGAGTAATAGTAAATGTGAATTGCCATTTTTTTAGTTATTTCTTTCTCCTTTGTTATCAGGTAAACTGAGTGCAGATGGGACCAAGTCTATAGCAGATCAGTGTTTGCTATAAAAGGTTCAAGTAAATCCAAGCATTTTATGGTCATCCCTAAAATGTAAGATGGTCAAGCCTTCTTAATGTGAAATAACAAATGCGGTTGTTCATTTATTTCATTACCTTCTATGAAATAACATAATTAACTAATTCCAGCATTCTGTTAGTGCATAAACAATGGTTCTTGAGTCTGGAGATGTGATTCTTCACGTCTAATATCTGCTCTTTCCATTCAAGTATGGTGTTTCATGTTACTCATCCAGGTGTGCTGTTTCTTTATGTCACCAGTGTTCTCACTATACATGGCTTCATGGCTCTCATGCAATAAAATCCTTGAAATTTCATATTAATTCACTCACTACATCAGGCTTTTTAATGCTTCCTATTTCTTACTGAATCCTTTTTTATCCCTATACATTAGAGGTTATCTTCATTTTGTAATCTATCTAAACACATTAGAGGTTATCTTCATTTTGTAATCTATCTACTATCTACAGATGTATTATGTGCAATTAATTTTCTGAATTTAGAATGTTTATGAAGATCAAGAAGTAAACAGTTCCAAGAAATCAACAGTTTTTTCTACAGCTTATTTCTAATCTCTTACTGTTATCATTTCTGCTGTGATGTTGCAGTCCTTTAATTCTAAAAGAGCCTCTGCTCCCGATTCTTCTGCTGAAATATTGACCAATGCACGCATAGCATCTTTGCTTGTATATATTTCTGGGTCTCGAATCAAGCCAATGATGGCTGTGAGAGCATCTGGATGAGAGGACAAAAGAGAAAGACCCTCTGGGGTTCCTGTCAGTTCTGAAAAACAAAGAAATATACTGTATGAGGGTGTAGTAAGGACTAGAATTAATGTGGAGGTAAACATATCTGAAAAAAAGACTATTCTCTATATCTCTAAGCTCCAAAACTAGAAATCTTACCCTATACTGAATAAACAGGTACTAGTAAATACAAATCCTTAGAGTAAATATTAAAATTAAACTTACTGAACTCATAATATCTCTACCCATTATTCCTACAAAGAATATGTTTTAGAGAGATTTGTCAGCTTTGATCAAGAATTTTGAATGAACAATCATCTATCTATGAATATAATACAGGAAATAAAATTTTTTAATGAAACCTGGTCCCAGGATCATCCAGTCCAAATCTTATGCTTAACAATGCATAGCATCACCTGTTCATCCTACAAATGCAACTAATTCCATACAGTTCATTAAATCATATTGTTGGAAGTGCATGCACTTTAAAGATTTCTTAATACTAGTAGCTGTCTAACCAGACAGCATTAGAAAATGAATAACTTGCCACAATATCTTGCAAATTTTTACTTTCAATCCTTTACCATTCTTAAGACATTCATTTCTTGAGAAAATATAATTTGCATCTATACAGGAATCAATGTAATGAATAAATCTATGTCCATTAAATTCTGGCCATGTCTAACATAATCAAACTTATACAGCACCACAACATAATAAAAATCCCAAAACCTAAGAAGAAATTATGAACTCATCAGGATTACCACGTGAGTTCATTTACATGCACAGAAGATAGAAAAAATTTCATTCAGCAAAAACCATATCATATTTTGAATCAAGAAGTACAATTCTTCTAAGAGTTCACTTAGAGCAACTACAAATTTGAAGACAGAGGGTGACCTATATGTCTGCTTCCAGATGTAGAGCTTATACTCTGTTAAATGGTATTTAGGGGGGGGGGGCAACAACTCACCTAAAAATTCTGGCGAAAAAAAAAAAAAAAATGCTTAAAATTATCCTAATTGGTAGAAATAATTATAAAAACATTTATGCATGCAACTGAAGCATTTTGTGAATGGAGGAGGTGTAAAAGCAAACGGTAGTCTCGATGAGTAAACTTAAGTGTGTAAAGTGAAAAGTAAAGTACTTGGTATGGATTGAGGATAAGCGTATGGTGTACAAAGGCAGTGTGTACCTGATCCAACCTATTAAATGGGAAATGGAGTTATGATAACAGGTAGATAGACTGACTGATAAATATGTTAATGTATTTAGTACTACAGCAAGTTAATTTCAAGATAACTGTTTTTCATTGAGGGCAATATTTATCTTTGCAGACATACAGTCACAATTTAGAAAATGTATCTTTATAGGGTCAGTGTGGTTAATTGCAATGAATTCAGATTAAACTGTATTTCATATTTCACATCAATGCTAGATATATGTACTTTATTCTTCCAGTTTTTCCATACTATACTTATTTCAGGATGCAAAATAATTTGTTAATTCTGCACTAGTACAATGTATTAAGAATTTTCTTACATTAAAAAAATACAAATTGCAAACATGCAAGACATTCAAAATACAAATCACAGACTATATCAGCAGACTAGCACAGCATACCCACAGTGAGGTTTACTTACGAGCAGCTGTCATACATGCAGCACTCTTGATGTCCATCCGTCCTTCTGGTGCCAGGAACTGAATCAGCTCTTCAACTGAGTCCATTATGCTCATATATTAGAGCTGGAATTTCATAGCCTAGAAAAATTATCTTCATGAGATCATTTATTGATATTTTGCAGCAGCAAGATTGATCCCATGTATTACACAAAGTTTTTATCATTTCTGTAACAAATTTTCCTTCAGTTTCAAGCCAGACTTTTGGTTTGATATTCTGGCATCTCTTAATGATGTAGGAATGACACAACCTTTGATTTTGAAATATACTGGTAATTCACACCTATAGTAAAACTTTACGAGATAGTTTTTGATGAATACTGAAATTAGTGTGAACTATTTTCTTCATATATATTCTAATGTATTTCAGCTATAAAAATAACAAATCAGTGTAACTCCTGAAGCACAATAAATAGCACAACCACAGATGGCCATGTGTCATGAATATACTTTTTTTTTTTTTTTTTTTTTTTTTTAA
>JAYMFT010046286.1:0-15416 GCA_038088735.1 Panulirus argus | reverse complement strand
AGACCCTTTGTGACCCCTGTAATCCTTTTGCGCTACCGCTCACAGGATGAGTATGGGGTGCACAATAAATTTGCCGGTGTTTTCCTGGCACAAATCAATCAGAGTGTGGGACAACAGTCAACAGAGTGAGGAACAGCGATGACCAGAGTGTGGTTCAAGTGTCTCCAGAGTGAGGTACAACAATGACCAGAGTGTGGTGCAACAGTCACCAGATTGTGGTACAAAAGTGACCAAAGTGTGGTGCAACAGTCACCAGAGTGAGGTAAATGAATCACCAGAGTGTGGTACAACAGTCACCTGAGTGTGGTGCAGCAGTGACAAGAGTGTGGTACAATTGTCACCAGAGTGTGGTACAACTTTCACCAGAGTGTGGTACAAAATCACCAGAGTGAGGTACAAGAGTGACCGAGTTTGGTTCAACAGTCACCAGACTGAGGTACAAGAGTGACCAGAGCTTGGTACAACTGTCACCACAGTGTGGTACAACAGTCACCAGAGTGTGGTACAGCAGTGACCATAGTGAGGTACAACTGGCACCAGAGTAAGGTACAAGAGTTTCCAGAGTTTGGTGCAGCAGTGAAAGAATTTGGTACAACAGTCACCAGGGTGTGATGCATCAGTCACGAGAGTGAGGTACAGCAGTGACCAGAGTTTAGTACAACAGTCACCAGAATGAGGTACAACAGTGACCAGAGTGTGGAGCAACAGTCACCAGAGTGAGGGACAGCAGAGACCAAAGTGAGGTACAACAGTCACCAGAGTTACGCTCAAGAGTGACCAGCGTGTGGTACAGTATTCAATAGAGTGAGGAACAACAGTGACAAGAGTGTGGTGAAATAGTCACAAGAGTGTGGTACAAGAGTCCTCGGAGAAAGGTGGAACAATGACCAGATTGTGGTACAACAGTCACTAGAATGAGGTACAACAGTCCATAGAGTGAGGTACAACAATCACCAGAGTGTGGTACAGCAGGGACCAGATTGTGTTGCAATAGTCACCGGTGTGAGGTACAAGAGTGAGCAGAGTGTTATACAACAGTCATCAGAGTGAGGTACAAGTGTGACCAGAGTTTGGTTAAGCAGTGACCAGAGTGTGGAACAACATTGGCCAGAGTATGGTACAAGATTCACCAGATTGAGGTACAACAGTGACAAGAGTGAGCTGCAACAATCATCAGAATAAGGTACAACAGTGACCAGAGTCTGGTACAGCAGTGACAAGAATGTGGTAAAACAGTGGCCTGATTTTGGTACAACAGTCATTAGAGTGAGTTCCAACAGTGACCAAAGTTTGGTAAACTAGACACCAGAGTGTGGTACGGCAGCGACCAGAGTGCGGTACGACAGTCACCAGAGTGTGCTACAACAATGACCAGAGTGTGGTACAACAGTCAGCAGAGTGAGGTAAAACAGTGACCAGAGTGTGGTGCAATCGTCACCTGAGTGAGTTACAGCAGTTACCAGAGTGTGGTAAAACAGTCACCAGATTGAGGTACAAAAGTGACCAGAGTGTACTGCAACAGTCACTAGAGCGAGGTACAGCAGTGACCAGAGTGTAGTACAACAGTCACAAGAGTGAGGTGCAAGAGTGACCAGAGTGCGGTGCAACAGTCACAAGAGTGAGATACAAGGGAGACCAGAGTGTGGTGCAACAGTCACCAGAGTGACGTACAAGAGTGACAAGAGCGAGGTGGAACAGTGACCAGAGTGTGGTACAATAGTCACCAGAGTGAGGTACAACAGTCACCAGAGTTTGGTACAACAGTCTCCAGAGAATGGTAAAACAGTGACCAGAGTGTGGTGCAACAGTCACCAGAGTGAGGCAAAGCAGTTACCAGAGTGTGGTGCAACAATCACCAGAGTGAGGTACAACATTGATCAGAGTGTGGTGCAACTGTCTCCAAAGTGTGGTACAACAGTGACAAGAGTGTGGTACAACAGTCACCCGAGTGAGTGACAACAGTGACCAGAGTGTGTTAAACTGTCACCAGAGTGTGGTACAACAGTGACCAGAGTGTGGTATAATAGTGACCAGAGAGAGGTACATCAGTGACCAGAGTGTAGCAAAACAGTCAACAGAGTGAGGTACAAAAATGACCAGAGTGTGGTACAAGAGTGACCAGAGCGAGGTACAACTGTGCCCAGAGTCTGGTTAAACAATCTACAAAGTGAGGTACAACAGTAGCTAGAGTGAGGTACAAGAGTGACCAGAGTGTGGTACAACAGTGACCAGAGTGAGGTACAATAATGACCAGAGTGTGGTACAGCAGTGACCAGGGTGTAGTGCAATAGTCATTAGAGTGAGGTACAAGAGTGACCAGAGTGAGGTGCAGCAGTGAACAAAGTATTGTACAACAGTCACCAGAGTGAGGTGCAAGAGAAACCAGAGTGTGGTACAACAGTGACCATAGGGTGATACAACAGTCATCAAAGTGTGGCACAGCAGTGACCAGAGTGTGGTGCAACAGTCACCAGAGTGAGATGGAACAGTGAACAAGGTGTGGTGCAATAGTAACCAGAGTGTGGTACAGATGTGACCAAAGTGAGGTACAACAATCACCAGAGTTATGCACAAGAGTGACCAGAGTGTGGTACAGCATTCAGTAGATTGAGGTACAACAGTGACCAGAATATGGTGTAATAGTCACCAGAGTGTGATACAACACTCCCTAGAGTAAGGTCGAACAGTGACCAGAGTGTGGTACAACAGTCACCAGAGTGAGGTACAACAATCAATAGAGTGAGGTACTACAGTTACCAGAGTGCGGTACAAGAGTGAGCAGAATATGGCACAGCTGTAACCAGAGTGTGATACAAGTCACCAGAGTGAGGTATCAGAGTGAGGAGAATGTGGTACAGCAGTGACCAGGGTGTGGTACAACAGTCACCAGAGTGTGGTATATCAGTGAGCAGAGTGTGGTACAACTGTCACCAGAGTGTGGTACAACTTTGACCATAGTGTGGTACAACAGTCTCCAGAGTTTGGTACAACAGTCACCAGAGTGTGGTACAGCAGTGACAAGAGTGTGGTACAAGTCACCAGAGTGAGGTATAACAGTGACCGGAGTGTGGTACAGTAGTGACAAGAGTGTAGTAAAACAGTGGCCAAAGTTTGGTACAACTGTCACCAGAGTGTGGTACAACAGTCATCAGAGTGTAGTACAGCAGTGACCGTAAAGAGGTACAACAGTCACAAGAGTGAGGTACAAGAGTGCCCAGAGTTTGGTATAGCAGTGACCAAAGTGTGGTACAATAGTCACCAGAGTGAGGTACAACAGTGACCAGAGTGTGGTGTATCAGTCACCAAAGTGAGGCACAGCAGTGACTAAAGTTTGGTACAACAATCACCATAATGAGGTACAACAGTGACGAGAGTGTGGTGCAAAAGTCACCAGAGTGAGGAACATCATTGACCAGAGTGTGTTACAGCAGTAACCAGAGTGTAGTACAACAGTCCCCAGAGTGAGGTACAGCAGTGATCAGCATGTGGTGCAACAGTCACCGGAATGAGGTGGAACAGTGACCAGAGTATGGTCCAACAGTCATCAGAATGAGATGGAACAGTGACTAGAGTGTGGTACAACAGTCACAGTAGGTGGAACAGTGACCAGAGCGTGGTGCAAGAGTCACCAAAGTGAGGTAGAGCAGTGACCAGAGGGAGGTGCAACAGTCACCAGAGTTATGTACAAGAGTGACTAGAGTGTGGTACATCAGTGACCAGAATATGGTACAACACTTCACAGAGTAAGGTGGAACAGTGACCATAGTGTGATACAACAGTCACTAGAGTGAGGTACAAGAGTGATCAGAGTGTGGTACAGCAGTGACCAGAAAGTGGTGCAACAGTGACCAGAGTGTGGTTTAATTGTGACCAGATTATGGTACAACAGTCATCAGAGTTTGGTACAGCAGTGACAAGAGTGTAGTAGAGCAGTGACCAGAGTGTGGAACAACAGTCACCTTAGTGAGATACAAGAGCAAGCAAAGTGTGGTGCAGCAGTGACCAGAGTGTGGTACTTAGGTCACAAGAGTGTGATACAACAGTGACCAGAGTGTGGTAATACTCTCACCAGAGTGAGGTACAAGATTGACCAGAGTTTGGTACAACAGTCACCAGAGTGTGGTACAACAGCGACCAGAGTGTGGTACAGCAGTGGCCAGAGTGTTGTACAATAGTCACCAGAGTGAGGTACAAGAGTGACCAGAGTGTGGTACAGCAGTGACAAGAGTGTGGTACAACAGTGACCAGAGTGTGGTACAACAGTGACCAGAGTGAGGGAAAACAGTGACCCGAGTGTGGCACAAGCCAACAGAGTGAGGTAAAACAGTGACCAGACCGTGGTGAAAGAGTGACCTGAGTAAGGTACAACTGTGACCAGAGTTTGGTGCAACAGTTAACAGAGTGAGGTACAGCAGTGACCAGAGTGTGGTACACCAGTCACCAGAGTGAGGTACAAGAGTGACCAGGGTGTGGTACAGCAGTAACCCGAGTGTGTTGCAACAGTCACTAGAGTGAGGTACAAGAGTGAGCAGAGTGTGGTACAACAGTCACCAGAATGTGGTACAGTAGTGACCAATTTTTAGTACGTCACCAGAATGTGGTACAACTGTAACCAGAGTGTGGTGTAACAGTCACCAGAGTGAGGTAAAAGAGTGACCAGAGTGTGGTACAACAGTCACCAGAGAGAGGTACAACAGTGACCATAGTGTGGTACAGCAGTGACCAGAGTATGGTAAAACAATTACCAGAGTGAGGTGCAACAGTGACCAGAATGTGGTACAACAGTGACCAGATTTTGGTACATCAGTTACCAGAGTGAGGTACAAGAGTGATCAGAGTTTGGTACAGCAGTGACCAGAGTGTGGTACAGCAGTGACCAGAGTGTGGTAAATCAGTCACAAGAGTGAGGTACAACAGTTACCAGAGTGAGATACAACAGTCACCAGAGTTATGTACAAAAGTGTCCAGAGTGTGGTACAGCAGTGACCAGAGTGTGGAACAACAATTCCCAGAGTAAGGTGGAACAATGACCAGAGTATGGTACAACAGTCACCAGAGTGAACTACAAGAGTGACCAAAGTGCGGTAAAGAAGTGCCCAGAGAGTGGTACAACAGTGACCAGAGTGTGGTACAACAGTGACCAGAGTGTGGTTTAACTGTCACCAGAGTGTGGCACAGCAGTGATCAGAGTGAGGTACAACAGTAATCAGAGCGTGGTACAGCGGTGACCAGAGTTTGGTACAACTAAAGCCACAGTGAGGTACAAGATTGACCAGAGTGTGGTACAACAGTCACCAGAGTATGGTACAACAGTGACCAGACTGTGGCACAGAAATGACCTGAGTGTGGTACAACAGTCACCAGAGTGAGGTATAGGAATGACCAGAGTGTGGTACAACAGTAACCAGAGTGTGGTACAATAGTGACAGGGTGAGGTACAACAGTGACCAGAGTGTGGTACAACATTCAACAGAGTGAGGTACAACAGTGACCCGAGTGTCGCACAGGAGTGACCAGAGAGAGGTACAAGAGTGACCATAGTGTGGTACAACAGTCAACAGAGTTAGGTACAACAGTGTCCGGAGTGTGGCACAACAGTCACCAGAGTGAGGTACAAGAGTGACCAGAATGTGGTACAACACTCAACAGTGTGAGGTACAATAGTGACCAGAGTGTGGTACAGCCGTGACCAGAGTGTGGTACAACAGTCACCAGAGTGTGGTACAGCTGTGACCATAGTGTGGTACAACGGTGACCAGAGTCTGGTACAATAGTGATCAGAGTATGGTACAACAGTATTCAGAGTGTGGTGCAGCGGGGACCAGGGTGTGGAACAACAGTCACCTTAGTGAGGTACAAGAGTGAGCAGAGTGTGGAACAGCCGTGACCAGTGTGTTGTACAACAAACAACAGAGTGTGATACAAAAGTAACCAGAGTGTGGTACAACATTCATCAGAGTGAGGTACAAGAGTGACCAGAGTGAGGTACAGTAGTGACCAGAGTGTTGTACAACAATCACCAGAGTGAGGTACAAGAGAAACGAGGTTGTGGTACAACAGTGACCAGAGTGTGGTATAACAGTGACCATAAGGTGGTACAACAGTCACCAGAGTGACGCACAGCAGTGACCAGTGTGTGGTGCAACAGTCACCAGGGTGAGGTTGAACACTGACCAGAGTATGGTGCGTAAGTCTCTAGTGTGTGGTACAGCAATGACCAAAGTGAGGTAAAACAGTTACCAGAGTTATGCACAAGAGTGACCAGAGTGTGGTACAGCAATGACCAGTGTGTGGTACAGCATTCAATAGAGTGAGGCACAACAGTGACCAGAGTGTGGTGTAACAGTCACAAGAGTGTGGTACAACAGTCCCCAGAGTAAAGTGGAACAGTGACCTGTGGTACAAGTCACCAGAATGAGGTACAACAATCAATAGAGTGAGGTACAACAGTCATCAGAGTGTGGTACAAGAGTGAGCAGAATGTGGTACAGCAGTGACCAGAATGTGGTACAACAGTCACCAGAGTTAGGCACAAGAGTGAGCAGAATGTGGTACAGCAGTGACCAGAGTGTGGTACAACAGTCACAAGAGTGTGATACTGCAGTGACCAAAGTGTGGGACAACTATCACCAGAGTGTGGTGCACCTTTGACCAGAGTGTTGTACAACAATCACCAGAGTGAGGTACAAGTATGACCAGAGTTTGGTACAACAGTCACCAGAGTGAAGTACAGCAGTGACCTAAGTTTGGTACAGCAGTGATCAGAGTGTGGTACAACAATCACCAGAATTTGGTACAGCAGTGACTAGAGTGTGGTACAACAGTCACCAGAGTGAGGTACAACAGTGTTCTGAGTGTGGTACAGCAGTGACAAGAATATGGTACAACAAGTACCAGAGTGAGGTACTACAGTGACCAGAGTGTAGTGCAACAGTCACCAGAGTAAGATACAACAGTGACCAGAGTATGGTACAAAAGTGACCAGACTGTGGAACAACAGTCCCAAGAGTAAGGTACAGCAGTGACCAGAGTGTGGTTTAACAGTCACCAGAGTATGGCACAGTAGTGACCAGAGTGAGGTACAACAGTGACCAGAGTGTGGTACAGCGGTGACCATAATTTGGTACAATAGTGACCAGAGTGTGGTACAACAGTCATCAGAGTGTGGTACAACACTGACAAGAGTATGGTAGATCAGTGACCAGAGTGTGGTACTGCAGTGACCAGAGTATGGTACAACAGTCACCAGATTGAGGTGCAATAGTCACCAGAGTGTGGTGCAACAGTCACCAGAGTGTGGTATAGAAGTGACCAAAGTGAGGTAAAACAGTCACAAGAGTTATGCACAAGAGTAACCAGATTGTGGTACAGCGGTGACCAGAGTATGGTACAGCATTCATCAGAGTGAAGTACAACAGTGAACAGAGTGTTTTGTAATAGTCACAAGAGTGTGGTACAACAGTCACCAGAGTATGGTGGAACAGTGACCAGAGTGTGGTACAACAGTCACCAAAGGGAGGTATAACAATCAATAGAGTGAGGTACAACAGTCACCACAGTGTGGTACAAGAGAAAGCAGAATATGGTAGAGCAGTGACCAGAGTATGGTACAACAGTCACCAGAGTGTGGTACAGCAGTGACCAGAGTGCGGTACAACTGTCACCAGACTGTGGTACAACTATGACCAGAGTGTGGTACAACAGTCACCAGAGTTTGGTACAGCAGTTACCAGTGTGTGGTACAACAGTGACCAGGGTGAGGTACACCAGTGACCAGAGTGTGGTACAGCATTGACCAGAGTGTTGTACAACAGGTACCAGAGTGTGGTAAAGCAGTGACCAGCGTGTGGTACAACAGTCCTCAGAGTGAGGTGGAACAGTGACCACAGTGTGGTGCAACAGTCAACAGAGTGAGGTCCAACAGTGAGCAGAGTGTCGTGCAACAGTCACCAGATTGAGGTGGAACAGTCACTAGAGTTTGGTGCAAGAGTCACCAAAGTGAGGTAGAGCAGTGACCAGAGGGAGGTGCAACAGTCACCAGAGATATGTACAAGAGTGACTAGAGTGTGGTACACCAGTGACCAGAGTATGGTACAAAAGTTTCCAGAGTAAGGTGGAACAGTGACCAGAGTGTGATACAAAAGTCACCAGAGTGAGGTACAAGAATGACCAGAGTATGGTACAGTAGTGACCAGAGTGTTCTACAACAGCGAACAGAATATGGTACAACAATTATCAGAGTGTGGTACAGCAGTGACCAGAGTGGGGTACAACAGCGACCAGAGTGTGGTTTAATAGTCATCAGAGTGTGACACAGTAGTGACCAGAGTGAGGTACAACAGTGACCAGAGTGTAACACAAAAGTGACCAGAGTGTGGTACAACAGTCATCAGAGTAAGTTTCAAGAGTGACCAGAGTGAGGTACAGTAGTGACCAGAGTGTTGTACAACAGTCACCAGAGTGAGGTACAAGAGAAGCCAGGGTGTGGTACAACAGTGACCAGAGTGTGGTACAACAGTAACCATAAGGTGGTACAACAGTCACCAGAGTGACGTACAGCAGTGACCAGAGTGTGGTGCAACAGTCAACAGAGTGAAGTGGAACACTGACAAGAGTGTAGTGCAACAGTCACCAGAGTGTGGTACAGCAATTACCAAAGTGTGGTAAAACAGTCACCAGAGTTATGCACAAGAGTGACCAAAGTGTGGTAGAGCAGTGACCAGAGTGTGGTAGAGCATTCAATAGAGTGTGGCACAACAGTCCCCAGAGTAAGGTGGAACAGTGACCAGAGTGCGGTGCAACAGTCACCAGAGTGAGGTACAACATCCAATAGAGTGCGCTACAACAGTCACCAGAGTGTGGTACAAGAGTGAGCAGAATGTTGTACAGCAGTGACCAGAATGTGTTACAACAATCACCAGACTTCGGCACAGGTGTGAGCAGAATGTGGTACAGCAGTGACCAGAGTGTAGTACAACAGTCACCAGAGTGTGGTACAGCAGTGACCAGAGTGTGTTACAACTATTACCAGAGTGTGGCACACCTTTGACCAGAGTGTGGTACAACAATCACAAGAGTGAGGTACAAGAGTGACCAGAGTTTGGTACAACAGTCACCAGAGTGAGGTACAGCAGTGACTAGAGTATGGTACAGCAGTTACCAGAGTGTGATACAACTGTCAACAGAGTTTGGTACAGCAGTGACTAGAGTGTGGTACAACAGTCACCAGAGTGAGGCACAACAGTGACCTGAGTGTGGTACAGTGACCAGAGTGTGGAACAACAGTCACCTTACTTGTGTACAAGAGTGAGCAGAGTATGGTACAGCAGTGACCAGAGCGTGGTACAACAATCACCAGAGTGTGATACAAAAGTAACCAACGTGTGGTAAAACAGTCATCAGAATGAGGTACAAGAGTGACTAGAGTGAGTTACAGTAGTTACCAGAGTGTTGTACAACAGTCACCAGAGTGAGGTACAAGAGAAGCCAGGGTGTGGTACAACAGTGACCATAGGTTGGTACAACAGTCACCAGAGTGACGTACAGCAGTGACCAGAGTGTGGTGCAACAGTCAACAGAGTGAGGTGGAACCGTGACCAGAGTGTAGTGCAACAGTCACCAGAGTGTGGTACAGCAATGACCAAAGTGAGGTAAAACAATCACCAGAGTTATGCACAAGAGTGACCAGAGTGTGGTACAGCAGTGACCAGAGTGCAGTACAGCATTCAACAGAGTGAGGTACAGCAGTGACCAAAGTGTGGTGTAATAGTCACAAGAGTGTGGTACAATAGTCCCCAGAGTAAGGTGGACAATGACCAGAGTGTGGTGCAACAGTCACCAGAGTGAGGAACAACAATCAATAGAGTGAAGTGTAACAGTCACCAGAGTGTGGTACAAGAGTAAGCAGAATGTGGTACAGCAGTGACCAGAATGTGGTACAACAGTCACCAGATTTAGGTACAGGAGTAACCAGAGTGTAGTACAACAGTCACCAAAGTGTGGCACAGCAGTGACCAGAGTGCGGTACAACTTTGACCAGAGTGTGGTACAACAATTACCAGAGTGAGGTACAAGAGTGACCAGAGTTTGGTACAACAGTCACCAGAGTGAGGTACAGCAGTGACCAGAGTGTGGTGCAACAGTCACCAGAGTTTAGTACAGCAGTGACCAGAGTTTGATAAAACAGTCACCAGAGTGTGGTACAACAGTAACCAGAGTGTGGTACACCAGTGACCAGAGTGTGGTACTACAGTCCCCAGAGTGAGATACAGCAGTGACCAGAGTGTGGTTCAACATTCACCAGAGTGTGTTACAACAGTCATCAGAGTGTGGTACAGCAGTAACCAGAGTGTGGTGCAGCACTCAACAGAGTGAGGCGGAACAGTGACCAGAGTGTGGTGCGACTATCACCAAAGAGTGGTACCGCAGTGACCAGTGTGTGGCAAAACAGTGACCAGAGGTATGTACAACAGTCACCAGAGTGTGGTGCAACAGTCACCAGAGTGATGTGGAACAGTCATTAGAGTGTGGTACAGCAGTGACCAGAGTGTGATGCAACACTCACCAAAGTGAGGTGGAACAGTGACCAGAGTGTGGTACAACTGTCCCCAAAGAGTGGTACAGCAGTGACCAGAGTATGGTACAACAGTCCCCAGAGTGAGGTACTGCAGTGACCAGAGTGTGGTGCAACGCTCACCAGGGTGAGGTGGAACAATGACCAGAGTGTGGTGCAACAGTCATCAGAGTGTGGTACAGCAGTCATCAGAGTGTGGTACAGCAGTGACCAGAGTGTGGTGCAACACTCACCAGAGTGCGATACAACAGTGACCAGAGTGTGGTGCAGCACTCACCAGAGTGAGGTGGAACAGTGACCAGAGTGTGGTACAACAGTTATCAGAGTGTGGTACAGCAGTGACCAGAGTGTGGTGCAACACTCACCAGAGTGAGGTGGAACAGTGACCAGAGTGTGGTGCAACAGTGAGCTAGGCAAGAATCTCGGACACTGAAGATTTACTATGAACATAATTTCCTAACGTCTGCAGTTCAAAGCCATTACATTACATTGCGTCATCCTCTGACATGTTCTTATTGAACAGATGTTATCTCCCCCGGGGAGGCGGTGGGCCGTACGTGGTAAGCGCGAGTCTTACCCAGAGTGGGTGGCCAGTGATGACCTCGTCCTCCAAGGCTGCACACACCGACTTGTCACAACATAGAAAACGAGAGTTTCTATCAACACAGCGGTATTGTGAGAGCGAGTGAGTGAGGCTGAAGTGAGAGCGGCCCTTGACCCACTGCTGCTGGGACTCGTATATAAGGTGGTGCGCTGCAGCACCCACACTCAGTACATCCTGACTAAGGTACGTAAGTGGGGAAGGAGGTGGGTCCTGGCTACGGTAGGTGGGGAAGGAGGTGGGTCCTGGCTACGGTAGGTGGGGAAGGAGGTGGGTCCTGGCTAAGGTACCGGGCTTGCCACGTTAGCCCTGCACGCCTGTGTACCGGGCCAGCCATGTGCACCCAGCACACCTGTGTACCGGGCCAGCCACGTTAGCCCTGCACACCTGTGTACCGGGCCAGCCATGTGAATCCAGCAGACCTGTGTACCGGGCCAGCAAATTGATCCCAGCTCACCTGTGTACCGGGTTAGCTATGTGAACCTCGCACACCTGGACCTCAGTCGCCCTTCCATCACTCTACCGCCTCTCCACAATCCCATGGGCTATTTAACGCCCCCACCACACTACCCGACTGGATAGTGGGATTCATCCCACTCCCATAGCTGCAGCTGCTAGGCCTGGCTTTTCTGACAACTTCTGCAACATTTGCGGTCATAATTCTAACTTTTCTTCTGTTGAACACCATGTGTTGACCTCCCCATCGACCTTTATCTTCTTTTTGAAATCCACCTGTCCCAGGCTGCTTCTCCTCTGCACTATTACATCTCCAAATAAAGTCGCTCTATCATCGCTTCTACTCCGAGAGTGGAGTTTGTTCCCCATTGTAGTTCAAAAACACCAATTGCTCACGTCCTTGATCTTGGGTCTCCAACTCTGATGCCATCTGGCTCATGATCTATCTCTGCCCTTTAAAACGTACCTTACTCTTTGAATGTCCTTTACTTTGCTCCAGTTCCTACAACTACGTATGTACAACTCTTCGACAATTTGACCTCTTTGCCACGAAGCTCTCATCTCTTGACACACACGCGCTGAGTTCCCCTGTGCATGGGATTTAATGTACACCGCAAGGATTGGTTAGCCTTTGAGAGGGACGATCCTGCTGAGGCCGAGGCCTTTTCTCTTCCTGTCTTTAACGATCTCGAACTAATCAACACCCTACCAGTGTTCCCGACCGCCCCTTTGTACCCCTGAACCTTCCCACTACTCATAAACCATTTCTATCCTCTGTGGTTCCTCGCCCTCCTCCTCGAAACACGAACTTGGGCACTCTGGGAGAGCTCAGTGGTCATCCCTGCGCAGCTTCTTTACTCTCTCTGAGATGGGCACTGGTGAGGATGTCTAGTGCTGTGCTGAGCTTATCTTGACTTGGATGGAGTCCTGCATCACTTCTCACAGACCTTACTCTCCTCAGTCGTGGTTTGATCGCTCTTGCTCTGATGCTCGTCGCAAGTGACGGTGCGAACTGACCATGAAACTCTTCCCTTCCCCTGAGACCCACTCTCCTCTCATTTCTGCTCGGAATCATTGCAAAGCTGTTCTTCGAACAGCCAGGCGCATTTTACAAGAAAAGAAAGAGAAAGTGTGCTGTCTTGACTTCTTATTCTGATGACAATCATATTGGTCCTTAACCTAAAGCATCTTCAACAACTTCTGTAACCCCTTTTCCGGCTGATAAAGCCGCTCTTTTTGATATCTTGTTTTGTTCTAACTCATCGCTGGTTGCTTCACATTCTAATCCTCGGCCCCCAACTCCTTCCACCGAACCTATGCCATCTATATTCTCCTCCTGCAGGCAATTCCAGGTGCTCTCCCACATCCAGGTGGACAAGGTGTATGGCTCAGACTGCATACCTCCTGTTCCCTTAAAAGAGTGTGCATCTGAGTTAGCTCTGATCTTTGTCCGCATATTTCGATTCTGTATAAATCCCAAACTTTATCTTCCTTTTGGAATCCAGCCTTGGTGCAGCCCTTCCCTAAGAAAGGAGATTTTTTTTAACCCCCCAACCATCGCCCCGGAGCTCTCACTTCTGCAGTCTCCAAAGTCTTTGCAGCTCTCCTAAACTCTCACTTTCTTAAACATTTAGAATTCGGTTCCATTCGTGCAGATCACCAGCATGAATTTCGCAGTGCCAGGTCTACTGGTGTACTTCCCTCCTGCGTGACTCGCCTCTGGTCCTCCTCCCTCAGGGATTTTGCTAAAACTTGCCGTGCCCCTCGACATCTCTAAAACATTTGACAGAATGTGGCATAAGTTTTTGCTTTCTAAACTCCATTCGTTTGCTTTCACTGCTTTTCTCTGTTCTCTAATGCGTAGTTCCCCTCTGACCGTTCCATCGCAATAGCTGTTGATGGAGCGACGTCCCCCTTCTGTCCCGTCACCTACTCTCTTCTCTTAACAATCTCTAATGCTGGTGATTCCACTTTACTTGCTTCGGCTCATTTTTCCTCCCTTCCTTTAATACTCTGTCTCTTTCTCGCACTGACCATATTTCCTCTCAAATCGAACCTACGCAGCATGCAAAGCAGCACTGAAGTGCATCAATCGTGGTGGTAAAACGTCATTTTTCTCGATACATCGACCGCTCCTGCAGCACCTCAGGGGTCCTCCACCGACTCCTTCCCTTACCCCATGGGTCCCTCACCATCCCAGAGACCCTCATCCACCCAAAGGGCCCACCAGGGGCTTTCCACTGCAGTCTTTACCACTCAAGTGACCCTTCACCACCCGAAGGCATACCACTGCTCCTCTCACCGTCCGAGGAACTCCCACCACCCCTTTCACTGTTAAAGAGACCCTCCAACATTTGCGGAAGCAGTGGAGAACATGACACAGTGTAGTGAACGTATCAGTTCAGGAGAGCGTCGGCCGTGTGCCCTCAGTGTGCCACCTGTGGGGCCTCACCAGCACACCATCCACTACACAGCGCACCAGGAATACAGGTTTGCCCTCACTGACTCCAGACCCATTGTTAGTTGGTGACACCAGACCTGGCATTGCCGGATGACCCCAGACCTGGTGTTGCCTGGTGACCCCAGACCTGGTGTTGCCTGGTGACCCCAGACCTGGTGTTGCCTGGTGACCCAAGGCCTGGTGTTGCCTGATGACCCAAGGCCTGGTGTTGCCTGATGACCCAAGGCCTGGTGTTGCCTGGTGACCCCAGACCTGGTGTTGCTTGATGACCCAAGGCCTGGTGTTGCCTGATGACCCAAGGCCTGGTGTTGCCTGATGACCCAAGACCTGGTGTTGCCTGATGACCCAAGGCCTGGTGTTGCCTAGTGAACCCAGACCTGTTATTGCCTGGTGACCTCAGACCTGGTATGTTGTGGACAGCCCCAGGGGTGGTGTGGATATTCCCAGAGGTTGTGTGGACAGCCCCAGGGGTGGTGTGGATATTCCCAGAGGTTGTGTGGACAGCCCCAGGGGTGGTGTGGACAGCCCCAGGGGTGGTGTGGACAGCCTCAAGGGTGGTGTGGTGTTCCCAGGGGCAGTGTGAACAGCCACAGTGGTGGTATGGACAGCCCCAGGGATGTTATGGTCTTCCCATGGGAAGTATGAACAGCACCAAGGGTGGTGTGGACAGCCCCTTTGGTAGTGTGGACAGTCCCAGGGGTGGTGTGGACAGCCCCAGGGGTGGTTAGGACAGCCTAAATAATATTATAGACAGCCCCAGGGGTGGTGTGGACATCCCCTTTGGTGGTGTGGATTGCCCCATGGGTGGTGTGGACAGTCCCAGGAGTTTTGTGGACAGCCCCAGGGGTGGTTTGGACAGCCCAAAGAATATTGTGGACAGCCACAGGGATGGTGTGGACAGACCCAGGGGTGGTGCGGACAGCCCCAGGGGTAGTGTGGACAGCCCCAGGGTAGTGTGGACAGCCCTAGGGGTAGTGTGGACAGCCCAAGGGGAGGTATGGTCAGCCCTAGGGATAGTGTGGACTGCAACAGGGGTAGTGTGGAAAGCCCCAGGGGTGGTGTAGACAGCCCCAGGGATAGTGTAAACAGCCCCAAGGGTTGTGTGGACAGCCCCAGGGGTGACGTGGACAGCCCCAGGGGTGGTGTGGACAGCCCAAGGTTGGTATGGACAGCCCCAGAGGTAGAGTGGACAGCCCCAGGGTAGTGTGGACAGCCCCAGGGGTCGTGTGGACAGTCCCGGGGGTAGTGTGGTCAGCCCTAGGGATAGTGTGGACTGCAACAGGGGTAGTGTGGAAAGCCCCAGGGGTGGTGTAGACAGCCCCAGG
>JAYMFT010046275.1:0-15417 GCA_038088735.1 Panulirus argus | reverse complement strand
CCCGTGCTTCCCCGTACGGTAATTAAGTCAGTGACAGCGCTAGGGGTTTCTTGATTGAGGGTAATCATGCCTCACTAATTATCTGTGTGACGAATTATAATTTTTTTTTTCTCTCTCGTTTTCAGGAAGAATTATGAGTCATTGGGATTATTGAGGCGAGACCGTTCCCGCTGTGTGCCCCAGCTGATCATCACCCCTCCATGATGGTGTCCCAACCCATCGCCGCCTTGGTCTCTTCCCTGGCCGTCCTCGGCCTCGTGGCTCGGGCCGGCCTCGCTCAGCACCTCGAGAACGACATGCAGTCGCTCCTCCACGACCAGGATGTCAACCAGGGGGCGACGCCGGTCGTGGACGACGACCTGGAGGTCGAGGTCATGTATCTCCCCGAGCCCGAGGAGAGGTCATCCTCGGCGGGGGCCTCCTCCTCCTCCTCCTCCTCCTCTTCCTCGTCCTCCTCCTCCTCGAGCCCCGAGGGCGTCAGGAGGCTGTGGGGCGTCGCGGACACCGATGCCAAGATCGGCAGGATCTTCTCCTACCCGATACCAGCCGATGCCTTCGAGGGCGACATCCTCCGATATCAGGTAAGGCCGATGTCGACCCCCCTGGGGGGTGGGGGGTAAAGACTCTCTCTCTCTCTCTCTCTCTCTCTCTCTCTCTCTCTCTTTTCTCTTTTTTGTAATGCTTAAGGTCAAAGGTCATACGTTAAAGATGAAGGGCTTGGGATTAAAGAGTGAAGGGTCAAAGGTCACGAGCGGCAAAGGCTAGGAATAAAGAAAGGTTTGTGAAACTAAAGGAGGAGGAGGAGGAGGAGTAGGGGGGGGGGGATCAGGTTAGTGAGATGTTGCGTGACGACGTTCTGGCAGTCGCACAGTGACCAACCAGGTGGTAGATCCAGAACCCCCCCCCCCCTCACATGCAGAGCCCTGACCGTGGGAGCTCTCAGGCTCTTCGAGAGACGGGTGGGCAGGAGCTCTCGTGTGGTAGTAGGAGCCTCTTAGAGACAATGGTGGTGGTGTGTGTGTGTGTGTGGGACTCAGCGGTGCCCTGCCCTGTGTCCTCCTGACATTCCTTGTTGTCATAGGCCTGTGACGTGGAGGGGGAGGAGAGGGAGGGGGGGGTGTGCCCAACCTTGTTACGTTACGGGTTTTGAGGGGGGGCCGTGTGACCTGACCTGGCCGGGGTCGCCACGTGTAGCCAGGCAGTGTAGCCAGCGGGATACCGCGAGGCAAAGGAGTTTTGGAGGAGAGAGAAAGGAGTTTGGAGGAGAGAGAGAGGAGACTGGCAACAGGGCCAGGTACAGGGAGGGAAAGCCCCCGCCGTCTCTGACCCTCGACCTCGCCTGACCCCAGCCGGGTGCCCGACTTAATCTCCCCACCGCACGACTCTCGGGGGGGAGGGGGGGATTACAAGAGTGATTAATGATCACTCGTACGTTAAAATGGCGTTTCATAAAGAGCTGTTGAGTGTGTGTGTGTGTGTGTGTGCGTGCACACTTCATGTCAGGTCATCGATTGTCATATCTTGGTGACGTCACCCGCCCCGGGCCACCATCTGCCAGGACCCGCCGTGACCATCTGTGGCCAGAGGGGGGTGGGGTGGGGGGGCAGTGGTGGGGACCTCCTCACCCCACCACCTGACCCTGACCCAGGACGTATAGAGGCGCCAGCTGGTTCCTTCCCCCTAACTGGCTGATGGCGGAGTGTTGGTGAGGCGTCTGCTGGTGGTGGTGGAACAGCAGTGATGGTGATGTTGGTGTGGGGAAGGTGATTTTGCTAGTGTTGGAGAGGGGAGTTGATCACGACAGGTAGTGGTTGGTAGGCATGTGCTCTCTCTCTCTCTCTCTCTCTCTCTCTCTCTCTCAGTAATTCCTGTGGGCGGGTAGCAGCAAGACACAGACGAAGCTCTTCAGCTGGGTCGGGACCTGAGCTCGGCTGGGGCGGCCGCCCTAAAGCTGTCCTGCCCGTTGGGTGGGGAGTGGGGGGAGGAGAGTGGGGGTTCGTTGGTCCAGGTGTGTTTGGGGAGGGGAGGACCGGGTGTGAGTGGGGTGGGTTGTGGATCCAGGTGTGGTGGTGGGTTGTAACAGGCGCGTCACGGTGGGTTGTGGTGGGCGCAGGAGAGGTGGGTTGTGGTCAGGGGGGGGTTCCCTACCCCCTCTCCCACCCCACCTCACCTCACCAATCAGCCAACCTTTCCCCCCCCCCTCCGACCCCCTGCCCAGCTTGACAACACCCGAAAAGCTTAACCACACACACACACACACCGTGCCATCAGCTTATCTGGACCTGGACGGAGGGGTCGGATTTAACGAGTGTGGAGAAAGGCCAAGACGATGCTGTTTGTCTCGCACAGACATTAACGTATTGCGTTGACGCAGACGTTTAAATCACTGCCCCTGGAAGCGGCCGGACAGTTTTCCGATCACCATTTTAAAAGGAAAGACAAAAAAAAATTATTTCATAAAAAATTTTAAGTTTCAAACTTTTCAAAGAAGCCAGAAATAAATATTCATATTTTTCCAAGCTTAATAGTTTTTCGTGCTATAAGAAAAAAGAAACTGCGAGTAACAATTAGCTTGTAACGAATTTACAAATTCCACAAAATCAGATCAGTCGAAAAAAAAAAAAAGGCCGATGGGTTCAGAGTTCACTCGCGATCGTGATTTAAAAGTTCTTGATTTGAAATGTTTCTCGAGAGAAGCTTCCACCAGTGTAATACTGAGTCGTTTGATTAGGAATTCTCAGTATTGGTTTAGAATTGCCTGGACTCAGTATTGCAAGGTATTTCTCTCTCTCTCTCTCTCTCTCGAAGTAACTCATTTCCCAGCTACGGGGCTTGAAGCGATAGCTTTGCTGTGCTGCGAGGGTATTCCCAGGAGGGACAGGTTGCAGAAGTAACTAACTCCGGACTTGATTTATTCCCCCAGATGCAGCTGGGAAGAAAATAAAAAGAATTACAATAGCTGTACTTTTTTTTTCTTCTCCCGGGAAGAGAACAGGCATTTATAACAAGAGCCCTAGTTATTTGTATCCTAGGAAGAGCAGAAATAACAATAGCCCCTTAGAACTTTATTATCCTAGGAAGAACAGAAATAACAAAAGCCCCTTAGAAATGTATTATCCTAGGAAGAACAGAAATAACAAAAGCCCCTTAGAAATTTATTATCCTAGGAAGAACGGAAATAGCAGAAGACCCCGTAGAGGTTTTATTTCCCAGGAAATAACAATAGCAGCGCCTTGGATTTTTTTTTCTTTTCACTAGTAACAAAAGCCTCATCAACTTTTGTTATAAACAAGAGCGAGGTGTCCCCGCTCAGCGGGACCTGCCGACCAGTAACAACAGAAGACTGGACTATAAGTAACATCCCCGGAGCGGCGAGGGCTGGAACACGACTAGGCTTAGCGGCAGCCAGGAGCAGTAGCTCGACAGCAACGCCAGTAGCAACTTGACAGGGGGGGGGGGGAACAGGAGCGACAGCTTAATTGGGGGAACAGCTACGTCAGCAGCTTGAGTGGGGGTAACGGGAGCGCCAGCTTAATTGGGGAGCAGCAACGCCAGTAGCAGCTTGACTGGGGTAACAGGAACGGTATGAGCTACGTTAAGGGAACGAGTTGTTTGACCCAAGCTCTGAAATGTATACTGGAGAGCAGTGACCAGGGGGGGGGGAGGGTGTGGCTGGCTGGTGGAGCAGTGTAGGATACTGTTGGTGTTGGAGGTGGTGGTGGTGGTGGTGGTGGAGGAGGAGGTAACCACTGTAGATCAATAGCCCTGGCCTCCTGCCTAGCAAGGAATCCTGCCTCACCATCCCCCCAACCCCTCCCCATTCCTCCCCCCCCCCACCTCCTCACCCCAACCCCTCCTCCTGGACGCTGTTACTGGCAGCGTTACTGTTACTGCAGCTGGTGGTGGTGGTGGTGGTGTCCAGGGTATCCCGTTACCGACGCAGCTGCCGTTACTGGTGCGCGCGGCCGCTTGGTGATGGTGACGTTGTTACTGTTGGTGTTACCTGCGTTGTTGTTGTCGCCGCCGTGGCGAGGCGTTACGGGTGATGTTACGTTACGAACCAACTGCCGCCAGTGTTACCAGCGTTGGCTGGCCGTTCACTGCGGCGGTTCGCTTTTAGTTGCGTAGTTCCCTTAGTTTGATAACGCTCTGTTGTTTGTGGTACCGTTGTTACCGTTGATTATGCTGCTCTGTTAGTTTGGCACATGATCAACCAGGCTGTTGGAGTGCGCGTTCCCCACACCGGCTGCTGGAAGGGGATGGAGGACCTCAATATGTGGTCGTGAATAATTGCTTGTTTTTCTTACTCGGTTTTTTTTTTTTTTTGTTGTTGTTGTTGCCCACTGAAGTTGGTCGCGAGGGTTCGAATCCCCAGGATTTGAGTGGGTGATATTGACACGAGTGTGGCGATGATCATGAGGTGTTGGGGGGGCAGCTGTGGGGACGTGTGTTGGTGGGGCCAGCGACGAGAGTAATATGACATGTGGGTTCACGGCTTTTTAGGAGAGAGAGAGAGAGAGGGAGGGGGCGGGGGGAGGAGCGCTAGTCAGGGCGGTGGGGGTGACCAGCTCCTTATTCGTTATCTCACTGACGGTGGGGGGACCACCCCTCCATACTCTGATACAGTGGGGGTAGGGAGGGAGGGGGTGTGTGTGTATGGTGAACTACAGAGACCTAAGTTCCATGTAAGTCGGTGACTTGGAACTTTGGAGAGCTAAGTTCCGTGGTTGGTAGTGGGATGGGGGGGGGGGGGAGGAACGGACAGGAACTTTGGAGACTTCGGCGAGTTGAGTGGCGTGTGTGTGTGTGTGTGTGTGACCTCCTGTGGTGTGGGTGACCCCAGGACGTGGACTGTGATAAGAGACTGTCAGAATGGAACAGTGTCTGGTCCTTCCTTCCTTCATTGAGTGTAGAGAAGGAAGGAAGGAGCGAAGGATCCTTCATCTGCACACAGGGAGGGGCTAGGGCGTCCCTGTTGTGTTGGCCGGCTCTGGGTCCTGGTGGGTACAGAGAGAGAGGCGATGCAGTTGGATACAGGATGACTGTAAGCACGCCTCACTCGCTGTTGTGGGGACGCAAGGCGGAGGAGCATCGTTCCTACACACCAGATGTGCGTACGATCCTCATCGCTTAATTATACGAGCGGGGCAAAGAGATGGGAAGGTTTCGAAATATCTGAACATTACGTAATTGCTCTTAAAGTACGATCATTACAGCGATGATATTAGTCCATGAGAAGTGTCATATATATTATGTACATTGAGAGGAATGTATATTTACGAGGAGGCGTAGTGTGTATCAGATGTTTATGACGAGTTTGGACGCCCGAAGCGGCGATGACGCCATGGCTCTCTCTCTCTCTCTCTCTCTCTCTCTCTCTCTCTCTCTCTCTAGGGCAGGGCGGGACTGAGTGGCCGGCCCCTCCCAACTCCTCATTACATTAATCACCAGAGGAGTCCCAGCCTTCGTATCCCGCTTCCCAGAAGATCATCCTCGCTGAGTCAGGGAGGTCCCCTCCTCCTATGTTAGTAATTGTGCTTTTGCCTTCGCTACCACCACCACCACCACCGCCGCCGCCACCACACTTGATTGTGGTGGCGGTGGTGTCAGGATCCCGGGAACTCGCTATCACACTGTTCATTACCCACCGTGATTATAATGACGTGAGGATTGTCTCCGTCTTGGTGTTGGTACGAATCTCTATCTCTCTATCTCTCTCTCACTGGCCGCAATTGTGTTTCCCGCCCACGTCCGACCCGCCTCGCAACACTATGAGGAACTGAGTCTCTGTTGTATTGATGTTCTGCTGGGAGTGTACCCTTCTGTATTGATGTTCTCCCGAGGGACACCCCTTTCGTATTGATGTTCTGCTGGAGTGTATCATTTTATATTGATGTTCTTTGGGGGGACACCCTTTCGTATTGATGTCCTGGGGGGACACCCTTTTCTTATTGATGTCCTGGGGGGGACACCATTTCGTATTGATGTTCTCCTGGGGGTATCATCACTTATCATCGCGTTTTCCTGGGGTCACACGCCCTCCTGTGTTGATGATGTTCTTGGGGTTGACGTTATATTGGCCTCGTTCTGTTGTTGCTGGCCTGCGCTGCTGTGGGAAGGACGAAGTGTTTGCCGCAGACGTAGTGGGTGGCGTAGGCAGCGTTACCATGGTGAAGGGATGGGCGGCCCGTGTCGGCCCCTGGGGAGGGATTCAGGGCCGCCCCTTCGGCCCTGGGAAGGGTCAGGGCGGCCTATATCGCTCCTGATGGGGTCTTGGGCAGCCCTTGTCGGACTTGATTAGGGTCGGGACAGCCCATGTCGGCCCTGGTGAGCGTCGGGGCAGCCTTTGTCGGCCTGGTCAGGGTCGGGGGCAGGTGACGTACTCCCTCGTCGACTATGAAGGTTTGGGCGAGTGTTCGGCCGGGCTTGTTTATTGTCCCTGTCGTCTGGTGCAGTAAGGGGGGGGGGAGGGGCTCCTTGGGGTTATGACCTCCAGAACTGCGACTCGGGGACGAGGGATCTCTGGTGGCGGGAAATGCCGGTGGCGGGGATGGTGCAGTGGCTTGTTTAAGATCTGTTGGTTGAGGTGGTTGGAGAGAGAGCAGTGCGTTGAGCGCCTCTTGATCGCTGGTGTGAGAGGGACCCGGGGCGACCTCGCGTGTCTTCCTCTGCACCTCCTCTAGTGTCTCTCCTGTGGGGTGAGTAGGGGGGAGACCAGGCTGGGGAGAGGCAGCACAGGGGAGTTTGGGGAGAACGAAAGGTGTGTGGATGTTCTGGGGGTGCAGGTGGAGGGGAGTCCACGGTGGACGTGGAGACGATAGACGGCTGCAGGACCTCAGGTGGTGGTGACGGTGGTGCCCTTGCGTCCCTCAGTGTTGCCAGGGATGAAGAAGCGTAGGATGCGGCCGGGCTGCAGGAGGCAGAGGTGCCTGTTCGTGTTACCTGACGAGACCGAGGGCTCTGCAGAGGTTCGAATATGAGGAGGAGGAGGCATTTGGTTATGAGGAGGTGTGAGGGACGGGTGAGGGGAGTGGACTGAGAGGGAAGATGGGTAGGGGGGGGGGGGCTGTTACCAGAGGTCATGAGGAACGCCACCACCACCACCACGACAACGGAACAGTAGCAGGAGCAGAAGAAGCAGGAGCAGGAGCTGCTACGGCGGAGGAGCTGGGGACTAGACAAGGTCGTCGTCCCCCCCCCCTCCCCCACGGACCTTATATGGCTCGGAATGTTGTATGTAATGCTCTGTAGGGCAGTCTCCCCTCTCCCCCCCCTCCCTTGCCCCTCCCCCTTGGCCTAATCGACCGTCTGGCAGACAGACAGTGGGGCCCCTGTCCTGGCTCTAATCTGCCCCCGACAGCTTAAGACCGTCCTCGACCCATCTCCCCAATCCTTGGGCCGCCCCGCCCCGCCCCGTCCCGCTCTCAAGGTGTCGGGTTCCACTTCTAATTCAAATCGTAGAACGCACACGCGGCGTGTGTGTGGAGACATTCCCAAACACGCAAGGATGTGACTTCGACGCCCCTGAGGAGTGCTGCGTGTGGTGAGAAGTTGGTCCGTAGCTTGTGAAAATCGCCCCTCTTAAGAGGTCAGGCAGGAAGATTTGCTCTTAACTTAAGGAGATGTTGTGGTGTGAACACTGTGGTGAATGTGGAGGGAAGGGTTCTGTTGAGGGGGAGGGAAGTCTCGAGCAAGATGGCCATGGGGCAAGAGAGAGAGAGGCGTGTGTGGCCTATGACCTGAGTGTGACCCCCTGGCGCCAACGCTGGGGCCCAGCACATCGCTGAACTCCCGACACCTCCGACCAGGTCATGACCTGGGCAGGTCGAGTGGGGCGACAGGTGCTGCTGACCAGGCGGTCTGCAGGTCGCGTAGCTACTCCCCCTTGGGGGCTCCTTATCGGCGTGTAGGCATGGCTGGCGAGCCCGTGTCCAGGCCGGGGCGAAAAGACCCTAGTGAACCGATTGGACCTTTATTAATTATCCCCGACGAGATCACTTCTGTAATGAAGCGGCTGAGTAGGCCTACGAGCCGCTGTGCCTCCAACAGCCTCACTGTGCTAGGGTAGACCAAGAGGGTAGCTTACACGGACCCACAGGTGTTGGGGGGGGGGGGGGGGGGAAGAAGAACTCCTACCCCAGACCATCGTGGGGTCTATGTAAATTCACGTGTCTGTGATTGTCACACCGGGCATTGTAACTCGGACCAGGGGGGGGGTTGTGATGGCCACGATGGCCCAGGGGCCGGGTCCCTACCCTCCCTGGGGGGTTCGTAGGGTGCGTTACGAGCACCACCGATGCGATGGGGGTCTGTTAATGACGCCCGTGTGTGTGTGTGTGTGAGAGAGAGAGAGAGAGAGTAAAGGTGTGGTCTCCATTGCGTCATGATGGGATGTGGAACCCCACCTGCCCTTCTCTCTCTCTCTCTCTCTCTCTCTCTCTCTCTCACACACACACAACGTGGAGCATAACCAACACACCCCCTCCCCCCTATCTTGCCAACGCGCTGCCCACACTGCTGTGCCAACACCCAGTCGCCGGTCCAGCCCTGAGTAGGTTATTCTAACACGTTGGCCGGCCGACCCGACACTTGCTCTTATACGCATCATTTGGTCATTACTCGGAGTTATTATTAGCAGTTGTAATTAGTAGATTTTCTTGTTATAGTATTGGTAGTAGCGGTTGTAGTAGTAATGAGGATTAGAAAATGATTATCCTAATCGGCGATTTAAATGTATTATTGTATTGCCAGGTGTGCATACAGTTGCATTATTGTATTTATAGTTTGGGTACAGTCGTTGTATTGTAATACCTAGTGTGGATACAGTTGTTGTATTGTGATATCTGGGGTGGATACAGTTTGTGTATTATTGTATTTATGGTGGGTACAGATGTTGCATTATTGTATTCATGGTGTGGGTACAGATATCGCATTATTGTATTCATGGTGTGGGTACAGTCGTATTATTGTATTTCTAATAGTGTTGCTGTATCTGTTCTATTGTGTTCTTGTTGATACAGTGTTCGTAATACCTGGAGTGGATGGTGTGTGCGTGTGTGTGTGTGCGTGTGTGTGTGTGTGTGTGTGTTTAGACGTCCCACAGAATAGAACAAATACAGCAAGTGATACAGCCGTGTCAGTACGTGTAGCCGGTCCATACATGGGGCCAGGATGCTGTGCCCAGCTGTACGTGTTTTATTTATACTAATTATCTCATTAATATGCATGCGTTTAATTCGTGTTGGTACAATGCTGTGTATATGACACGCTTGCCGGAAATGTTCGGGAAAAATGCACGTTAGTCACAATTACGCCCTTCGTAAATATGTATATTGTAACATGATGTTAAAAAGACTGATGGCATTGTTTGCATTTAGCCTGACACACACACACACACACACACACGCACCACACACACACCACACACACACACAGAAAGGCAATAGAAAACGGAACTACGGCCACGGAAAAGTACGATATTGTATAACAACACAATTATGTTGTATTATGATGTAGCGGCAGGTTTGGCCTCCTTTACCCACCAACTGCTTAACCTCTTTGCCGTTAATTGACCGGAGTAATTATTGGTTGTTAATGAGTGTGTGTGTTGATAGTACGCGATTGTGATTACTTGCTTGATTTGGACCCAGGTACGTAAGACTGATTGTAATTACCACTCTCACGTTAATTATCATAACCCGTTGACACACAAGTGTTGTATGAAGGTATAACTATGTGATGGAGAAGAGGGAGGTAGGTATACATTGGTTGTATTATAGGGTGCCAGGCGCTGTATTTCCCGGCTGTGGTGGTGTTTCATGTGAGAGAGAAAAGTGGGAAGAGGAGATGACGCACGATTGAGTAAAGCGGTTGAAAGCGAGCGAGCTGTGCGAGAAAGCGAGCACAGTGTGCAGAGATAAAAGGAGAGGTTGATTGGAAACCGACACGGGAATAGAGAAGTTAGGATTGTGGAAGGTATTTAATGTGGAGTTGATATAAGCACGTGGGTGAAGTGTGTGTGTGTGTGTGTTTTGGCAAGCGGGAAGTGGAATGTGGACCCCTTGAGGAAGGGTAGTGAGTGGTGGAACGAGGAAAAGTAAGACCGCCTACGACAGAGTAAACGGACGGGTACGGATGCCATCGGCAGGGAAGCAGTGCGTGTGACTGGGAGGCGTGCTGGAGATAGTAGTGCGAAGCACGGGAGGTGAAAATGACGGGGTATAGAAAAGATAGGGAAACAAGATAGTTTGTATGGCTGTACTTCAGAGTGCATAAGACAGTGTGTGTTTGTGTGTGTGTGTGTGTGTGTGTGTGTGTTTTGGGGGTACGGCGCGGTATGTGGAGTGAGTCGTGGCGATTGGTATGGTAAGCGATTGGATAACCATAACAGGTCACGTTGTGGTGCTGACCCCGACAAGATAAGCCGTCCGAGGGGGGAGGGGATCATACAGAGTCATTCGGTACACACACACACACACACACACACACACACACACACAGCAAGGAACTTCGTATATAACCAAACATCACGATAGCTTATACAAGAAAGGTAAAACATTTACACACGCGCCGCAGCGTAAACAGATAAAAGAAAATGTCCAGCAGTTTGTTGCGGGACAAGTCGATTAGGCCAGAGGACACCAGCGAACTGTTCCTAGGAGTAAAGAGCAGCTTAGCTCGTGTGTGGAGGACCCCGAATTGTCCTAATTACTGTCACTTGTATTTAAGGTTTTCTCCCGCCTTTTTTACAAGTGTTTGGAAGACGTTTAGGGCGGAGGATTTGTCAAGTTGTGGACCAAGTTGTGTAAAGTTGTTTAGGTATATATAAGTGTGTGTTTATCTGTGTATGTGTGTGTGTTTGGTACCTGTAGTCATTTCATGGTAGGGATGGGACCATCCCCCGTGCGCTGCTGGATAAGTTTATCTGCATTCGACGTATTGAAGGACGTGGTTGGGGGGGGGGGGGCTGTGTCGCGGCCTGTGGCAAGGCGAGGATCTCCTTCTAATTACTAGGTCTGTTCGCCCTTACGGTATGATTTGTGTGTGCGTGTGGCCCAGTTATGTATATCGCCGCATGTTGAATGTCTTCTCGTGTTTAATAGAATGTTGAGTCTCGTTGTTTTGGTGTCCTGTGATAGTAATTTGTATGCTAATGCTCGTCTAAAGGGTAAGGACTTAGATAACATGATAACATCCGACTCTCCCTTTGTAGTCGCATTCTCTTGGTTTAGTGTTTTCGTAAAAGATTGCTTGATATTGACAAGGCCCGAGGGTCCGTTTTGCCTCGAGAGCCGTCCCAGCCCGTTGGGGTAATTCCCTTTATGAGCTTTGGAGTTTCGTAATCAGCAGCTGCAGTGTGACGGCCGCCGTGACGCCGTGACTGTCCCTCCGAATGTTTGGTGACGGTCTGTGCGTACGTAACCCAGGGCGAGTGCGGGGGTTTCTTGAGGGTGCAAAAAAAGAAAAAATCTCTCCGCAAAGGCCCGCGATTGCCCCACTGACGCGAGGAATGGAGTCCAGTTACAGGTGGACAACGCCGGAATTTTTATTGACGCTGGGGGTGGAGGGGGGGGGGGAACTGCGAGTGAGAGTGAGAGTAGTGAGAGGGGTGCGTCGCACACACCCATGTCTGTCTATGGACCGTGCACCCATGGTGTCACGGAAGCGATACGGGTCTGTTACGCGTCGAGACAAAAAGATTTTAAAACCGAAAAGCCAAATTGAGCTTTTTTTTTTCAATATTGGGACGTTCTTGTGTTACAATTGTGCTCGGATTATGTATGAGATACGTGCGCTCCTACCCTCTGTCGTAGAAGATACGTGCGCGTGGGTCCGCTGACGTAAAGGATGATTGATTCTAAGTTCTTTCAAGACGTTTACCACAGTTAAGCTTCGGATGACAGATAAGCTGGGACTGTGTAAGCTTATACTTCGGCGGTGTGTGGGTGGGGTACGGTGTGTGGCCATCTCTTGGGGGGGGGGGCAACGCCCCCCCCCCCACAAAGTCAGGGATGTACCCTGGAGGGAGGCAGTGTGGCTGTCTCTGGTGTGCCAACACCCCCAGGGAGTCAGGGTTATTCCATGGGGAAGGAAATGTGGCCATCTATGGGGGGGAGGGGGGGAACCGTCAGCCCCAGAGATTCTGCGAGGTCTTCTGGGGAAAGAGAATTTGTCGAACCCCTTCCCCCCGGAGCACGGTCAGGCAGGTCGCCCCGATTCAGGTCCTGCTCAGGGCACAGGTCATGCAGTGCTTGAGGGTCGTATGCTCAGGGGGTCGTCCCGTCGTGTGTGGTAAAAAGAGACAACAACGAGAGGAGGAAGTTGGTGGTCGTAAGGGTCCCCATCAGCAATCGCCTGCCAAGGAGACCGGGAGATACCGGCGGCATTCCGCACCCATGACAGCCCTGCCCCGCGACCCCGGGGTTCGAATCCCTTCATGACCGGCGACTCGTCTCTCTTCAATCCGCCGTAGGTGCTTAAAAATCACCGACGGACATCTGCAGGAGCTATAAGGACCATAATAGCACCATCGGGGGCTGTCGTCGATGCGTTGTGCTCATAACACGCTATAACCCCGGCTGGCATTAATCATGCATCTTTTTCCCCGAGTGATTAACATTCAGGCAATTTGGCTCCCGTGATTATTCATTGACGTTGACTCATTGATGGACTTATGAGGCGGATTTAGCTTAATGGATTGGCAGCCGAGTCTCAAGAACACTTTTCTGGGGTCGGGTTTACTGATTTAAGTAGATAACGGATGGATTGTAAGTGTTCTTGCATACTTGGGTCATTGATTATATGCGTGGGGCACGACGACCATACGACCACGTGGTGTCCTCTACTTAAGGGACGTACCTTCGTGCTCAAGGGACGTACCGTCTCACCCTGTGGTCGTACCGTCGTGCTCAAGGGACGTACCGTCGCACCCTGTGGTCGTACCGTCGTGCTCAAAGGACGTACCGTCTCACCCTGTGGTCGTACCGTCGTGCTCAAGGGACGTACCGTCGCACCCTGTGGTCGGACCGTCGTGCTCAGAGAGGGGGGGGGAGGGGCTTGGAATCAGCAGCTGGGACAGGAGTGGTGTGGGGTGGGGATGTCTGGGTTTGAGGGGGAAGGGCGCGTGTGTGTGTGGGCGGCGGGGTTAGCGAGGGGGGACGACCCAGCCGACAGACCACACCAGGTCCCTTCAGGGATGGGGGTATGGGTGTGGGCGGTCAGGCATCTGGTCGAACCCCCCCACCACCACCACCAGCTTTCCCCCCTCCCCCTCCCCATGCACAGGTGCTGGGCAGGCCAGGTGCACACACACACACACGGTAGATGAGAGGGAGGGGAGGGGGGAGGCTCAGGTGTGCACGGTAGAGTGGTCAGGAGCGGTAGTGTTGCTGGGGTGTGGTGTGGGTTACGTCTACACCCTCCTGCTACACCCTGGAGGTGTGTGTGTGGGGGGGGGTGAGGGGGCTGTCCTAGGGTGTGTACATACGTGGGGAGGGGGAGAGAGAGAGAGAGAGACTCGTGGGTCTCTCTCTCTCTCTCTTTCTCTCTCTCTCTCTGCCTTTCTAATGATAGATGTGTTTACCTCCCACGAGCTGACTGGGTTACCTGTTGCTGAAGTACTCCCTCTTTGCCTCCCTCTCTTCCTCTCTCCCTGACCCCCTCCCTCCCTCCCTCCCTCCTTCTCTCCCTCCCTCCGTGCACTTCTCAAGCTCTGCCCCCTTAGTTCTGTGGCCATGTTGTGGGGACCCTCTTGCACGGTCAGGGAACAGCTCCTGCGTTGGCCTGGCTTTGCGCCTCTTAAAGGACGATGAATATATATATATAGTTCTCAAGTCACCCCTTACCCTTCTTTCTTCCAAGGTGGACAGGGTTCGGGGGCTGTCCCAAACCACCTCCCACCCCATTCCACTCAGGTATGGTGGCGTCCTTACTGCATTCGTTCCTCTGCACGCCCTCTTAGCAGACCTATTTGTCCCCCCCCTGGAATCGGGAGACCAGGGTGGTCTGGCGTGTCCACATGCCAGCCTTCGGGCCGACGCAAGTCGTGCACATCTTCCCGAAAAGTCATCCGACTCGTCGCAAGATCAGTTGGAGAGAGACCGAAATATACTTGGCCACTGTCCACACTTGGCCATTCTCCCCCTGGCCACCTAGCCTGTCCGGGTCACAGGGTATATTTCCCACAAACCCTGGGGGCGAACAGGTGTATGGGCGTGTAGGCACGCGTGGGCGCGGGCAGGTGTGTGGGCGTGGGCGGTGTGTGTGTGGGCGACCCTGAATTAAGGCGGTAGCCACACCACTACCACGGTCTTGGGAGGAGGGGGCAGGACAGGGCCATCCCGACGTGCTCGTTAGAGTCGATCATCCGAAGTGTTTTAGTGGGAAACGCGGCCTTAGGTGACGGTGGCCCCAGGTACCTTTACTCCACTGCTCTCAGTGTCCGGTAAAGCTGGTGGTTTTCAGTAAGCTGTGGTAAGCTTACAAAGACAAGCTGTCGCCTTCATGTTGTCAGATTAAGCTGTGGTTGGGGGCCGTACCGTCGTGCTCAAGGGACTGCCGTTTAAACGAAGCCCAAAATATATTTCCAGAGGTTTAACGAACCCTTAAATGTAATTCGTGAGGTTTAACGAACCCTTAAATGTAATTCGTGAGGTTTAACGAACGCTTCATTATATGATTCGCGAGATTTAATGAACCCGTAAGCGTGTTACGTCAGGCTGAACGATCAGCGACGTTTAACGAATCGTAAATGTATTTCGCGAGGTTTAACGAACCCCTTCAGTATATAGTTCTCGACGTTCAACGAACCAAATGAGATCAGGTTGTAAGTCTGTTGAATACATTGTACAAGAAAGACACTATTTATAAGACGATATATAAGATGTGTTGGTCTGTCTGGCAGCTCAAACAAGGATCTTTTCCTTGTGGCTTACGTGGCGTGGTTTACTGGTTGTGGGTATACTCCTGAGTATATATAGCCCGAGACGTACCAGATATATCAGCACCCTCTGGTATACTAGGCATTATAGAGTACCTGATTGGTCGGGCAGTTTACTTTGGGTGGTGAGGGAGGAGTTATTGCATGATTGTAAACCAGTAAATTAGTGTAATTGATGTAAACTCTGTCTCTTCGTATTAAAAAATGTAATGTTAATTATGATTATTTTTTTGACAGGTATGTTTAGCATGGCCAGCGTTCAGACCACAGGATCTGTGAGTACAATTATTAATATTAATATTATTATTATTATTATTATTATTATTATTATAATTATTATTATTATTATTATTATTATTATTATTATTGTTGTTATTATTATTATTATAATTATTATATTTATTATTATATTATTATTATTATTATTATTATTATTATTATTATTATTATTATTATTATTATCATTATTATTATTATTA
>JAYMFT010046264.1:0-15417 GCA_038088735.1 Panulirus argus | reverse complement strand
TCAGGAGTAATGCTACTCCTTCCTTAGCTCTTGTCCTCTCAGCAACTCCTGACTTCACTCCCAAGACATTTCCAAACAATTCTTCCCCTTTGCCCTTAAGCTTCATTTCACTCAGAGTCAGAACATCCAAGTTTCTTTCCTCAAACATACTACCTATCTCTCCTTTCTTCTCATCTTGGTTATATCAACACACAGACACCCCAATCTGAGCTTGACTCCTTCTTCTGTTTCCCCTTTTAGAAATTGAAGTACAAGAAGGGGAGGGTTTCCAGCTCCCCACTCCCGCCCACTTTAGTCGCCTTCTACAACACACGGTGGAATATGTGGGATGTATTCTTTCTCCCCCATCACCAGGGTTATAAACTGATATCAGCTGGTGTTATCAATGCATATTATTGTAATCCCTTTTTGTTGCAAAAGTAGGCAACCTGCTAACTTTTTTAGTAATCTAAAGCTGTTGAATCACTCTCCTTGTAAACTTTCCATCTTGCATTTTTTCCAAATTACCAAACCACCTTAAATCATTATATTTCACCCATTCTACCACTCCACAATTAATTTCTTTTGCATTTCCTGCCATACCAAATATCTCATTTATTCATTTCTTTCTTTATTCCAATGAGTTATACCACATGCTCCTCTCAAATAGCTATTTCCACAGCCTGGATTCTTCACCTATATGAATAACTCCATGTCCAAGTTTCATCTGCATAGGTTAGGGATAGGAGGACTATGTTATCTCTTAATCCTTTTTCCACTTCCGCTTACAGTCTTACCCTTCATTATTCTACTAGGGGACCTAGTGATTCTTCTACCCTATCTGCTCTCTCCCTTATCTCTCCTTTCACATCACTAAACTTACCCAAGACAGCTCCCAAATAAATTCCGTCACCTCTTCCAGTCTTTCTCCCTCATATCTATTATACACTTTAGTGCACTTTCTTTTCTAACTCAATATGGCTTTGCAAAATCTATCTTTCACTCGGATTCCTTTCAAATACCATCAATTTACTTCTACTTGCATTAAGCTTCAATTGCCAATGCTTACACACATCATAAAATACACTTACATCCTTCTGTAACTCCTCGTCACTCTTAGCAAACAACACAATATGAACAGTAAACAGGCTTGTCACTAGTCACCATACTTCAATACCAGACTCCATCTCTACATCCCTTTACCCTAGTTTTACTTTCATCTCTCTTATCACTCCATCATATATATGTTAAAAAGCTACGGTGACATCACATAACCCTGCCTCACACCTACATGTATACTGAAACTTTACGTTCAACTCTCTATCCTTTCTCAAAACATGTATATGCTCCTCTATAGAAGGCTTTTACACCATCCATCAAATGTCCTCCTAACCCTACCATATGCCCTTAACACAATCTATAAAGCATTCCACTCAACTCTTTATTCAGATTCATAAAAGCTGTGTACAGTTTTTCATCAAAACATGAAATTAATATAACATTTATTATGGCAAATAACTGTAAATGTCATTAATAAATGAAATATTACAATAACATGAAAGTAAGGCTACCACTCTGAAGCCAGCCCAATGAGCATGTCTCAAAGTCCTTCGTCTGTAGTGTCATACTGTTTCACAAAAAAGTAGCTGGATATTTTTTTTTACAGTACTAAATGTTTATTCTCTTCTCTTTGAAAATTTCAATTTTCCTCTATGCTGTAGGGTCTATTCAGGGACTTTATAGCATAACAAAGATATTATACATTAAGTTCTCTTTCTTGGGCTAAAACACAGTTTATAAATGAAGCATATTTACAACAAGACATCAATTTCTTAAATATAATTTATGAAATCACAAAATCTACTTACTTGCCAGCTCTATGCAATTCATCCTCTGCTGTCAAAAGATGTCGTACATCATCAGGAGTTAAATCCTCTGTAGCAAAAACTAAGTACTGGCTACGTGGCATACCATTCACTTGAAAATGTTTCAGCTATATAAGAGAACAAGTGATTAATTAAAATGTGGTTAGATTCACCAGCTTATTATAAATGATATTAAAATTAACATAAAAAAAATATTACTTTATGTATAATAAATCCAATTATACATATAATGGTCAGTCTCGTACCTAGTCAAAAGAAAAAATACTTTACATCAAAAGATCCAACAATAAATAGTGTCATTCACAATCTTCAAGGGACTTGAATAAAAGTTTTAATTATTATTACTTTCAAGAGTAAAAATCATAAAAACTTCTAATCACTATTCTATTAAAACTGAGAAAGACTGACAAATTTACTTTGAACTGGAAATAGAACATACCTAACAATGTCCATTAAGAACAAAACTACATCTCTTCCATCTGAATACAAAACTTTCTAATTTTCAACTTTCCACTCAATACTTACACATATCCAACTCTATTCACAAAGATAATACCTTACATTCCACCAAATGTTCCATCTACAGTTAGTATTGTCATCCTTTTGATAATGAGTTAATTGCCATACCTAAGCCATCACTTCCCATACTGAACCAAACAATTACTGGTTATCCATCTCATAATTTTCCTTTCAAAAATTTGCTGCAAACTAAAGCTTTCATTTCTCCTAATCACCATCAATTTAGTTGAAATTATATGCATTATCTGATTTAAAGAGAAAACCTATTTACTTAGGGGTTCTTACAATTTTTGATATGAGTCAAGGCATATGTTAATTGGTTAAAAATGCCATTTTTCTTTGCTGTTGCACATACCACATAACTATTAATCTTGCCCTTCAGTACTCTTCCACTCTATTCCCCATATCACAGGTGGTCTTCCTCTCACACTAACTGCTCTAACCATACTATCATACACTCTCCTTGCAACCTCCTAATCTTGCATTCTACTAACTTGTCAAAACCACCTCAGATATTATGCTGCACCCTTAATCCTTTCTTCACTTCCATACATACAACCCTACCCTTCATTATTCCATTAAAGGACCTAATGATTCTTCTACCCTGTACTGCTCTCTCCAGCATCTCTCCTTCCACATATACAAACTTACCCATGACAGCTCCAAATACTTAAATTCTGTCACCTCCTCCAGTTTTTCTCGTCTCCTATCTGTAAAACAGTTTAGTACACAGCTTTGCAAATACTATAGTCACAGCATTTCCTTTTGAACATTACTTTACTTTAACTCACATTTTTCCTCAATCACCTACGCTTGAACACATAAAACACACTTACAACCTTCTGCAACCCCTCTTCATTTTCAGCAACAACAAATGTCATTTGCAAACAAGCCTGTCACTAGCCACCATAGCTCACCACCACTCTCCATCTCTGCACCCCACTTTCCTAGTTTGGCTTTCATTTCTCTTATCACTCCATCCACATATATGTTAAAAAGGCACAGGACATCACAGAGTTCTGCCCCACACATACATGTATACCAAAACTTTTGCTCAACTCTCTATCCACTCTTTCACATGAATCTGTTCCTCTAAAGAAGGCTTTCACACTTTCCAACAGCTGTTCCCCTACCCTACATATCCTTAAACATCCCATAAAGATTTCCACTTGACTGACAAATGTTTTCTCTTGATCCATAAAGGAAGCATACAGTTTCTTAACTTTCATTAGATACTTCTCCATAGTCATTCTCACCATAAAAATCTGTCCACACATCTCTTACCTTTCTTTACACCACCTTGTTCCTCAGTCATTCTGCATTCAGCAACTTTCATCTCTCTATCAATTAAAACTCTTTAGCATACACTTTTCCTGGTATACTTAACAGACTTATTCCCCTATTACTGCTTTATACATCCTTAGCACATTTTCCTTTAAATTATGGAAAAATAATAGCTTTCATCTAATCCTTAAGCACAAGCCTCAGATTCCATGCTAAACTACATATCAAATGCATCCACTCTTATTATACTTTCTCTTCCATAATTCAGCATTTCAGCTGTAATCCCATCCACTCTTTCTATATTTTCTCCTCCATACTTCAGCATTTCAGCCATTATCCCATCTACTCCAGGTACCTTTCCTACCATCAACCTCATTATTTGCCTTTTTACCTCCTTGCTATAGGCCCCTCAATTTTTATCAATTTCTTTACATACTCCAAAACCAAGCATGTAACAACAGCTGCCTTAATTGAAAGTGAGTTAATTGCCATACCTAAGCAATTAATTCCTATAATGAACCAAACAATTAATGGTAATCTATCTTATATTTTTCCTTTCAAAAATTTGCTGCAAACTAAGGCTTTCATTTCTCCTAATCACCATCAATTTAGCTGTAAGTATATGCATTATCACATTTAAAAAGAAAACATATTCACTTATGGGTTCTTACAATTTTTGACATGAGGCAAGGCATATGTTACTTGGTTAATTGTACTATCATACACTCTCCTTGTAACCTCCTAATCTTGCATTCTACTTACTTGTCTAAACCACCTCAGAGCATTATGTTTCACCCACTCTACCACTGTACTATTCATTTCCTTTGCATTCCCTGCAAATCTCTCATGCACCCCCTCATTTCTTTCTTCATTCCATCAGGTTATAACAAATGCTCCTCTCAAACAGCTCATTTCCACAGCCTGGATTCTTGACCTATGCGACTCATTCCATGTCTATGTTTCAGGTACTTAGGTTAGGGTCAGGAGAGATTATGCTGTCCCTTAATCCTTTCTTCACTTCCATACATACAACCCTACCCTTCATTATTCCATGAAAGGACCTAATGATTTTTCTACCCTATACTTCCACATATACAAACTTACCCATGACAGCTCCAAATACTTAAATTCTGTCACCTCCTACAGTCTTTCTTGTCTCATATCTGTAAAACAGATTAGCACACTTCCTTCTCTCACCCTACACAGCTTTGCAAATACTATACTATCACAGCATTTCCTTTTGAACAGTACTTTACTTTAACTCACATTTTTCTTCAATCACCTACACTTGCACACATAAAACACAATTACAACCTTCTGCAACCTTGCAACCTCTCTTCATTTTCAGCAACAAGTGTCATTTGCAAACAAGCTTGTCACTAGCCACCATAGCTCACCACCACTCTCCATCTCTGCACCCCACTTTCCTAGTTTGGCTTTCATCTCTCTTATCACTCCATCCATATATATGTTAAAAAGGCACAGTGACATCACAGAGTTCTGCCCCACACATACATGTATACCAAAACTTTCGCTCAACTCTCTATCCACTCTCACATGAATTTGTTCCTCTATAAAAGGCTTTCAAACTTTCCAACAGCTGTTCCCCTACCCCACATATCCTTAAACATCCCATAAAGCATTCCACTTGACTGACAAATGTTTTCTCTTGATCCATAAAGGAAGCATACAGTTTCTTAACTTTCATTAGATACTTCTCCATAGTCATTCTCACCAGTCATTCTGCATTCAGTAACTTCCATCTCTCTATCAATTAAAACTCTTTTGCATACACTTTTCCTGATATACTTAACAGACATATTCCCCTATTACAGCTTTATGCATCCATGGCACATTTTCCTTTAAACTATGGAAAAATAATAGCTTTCATCCAATCCTCAAGCACAAACCTCAGATTCCATGCTAAACTACATATCAAATGCATCCACTCTTGTACTTTCTCCTCCATACTTCAGCATTTCAGTTGTAATCCCATTAGAAGACACATTCACATGATACCTTCCATTCTCATCTAATCTATGCACTCCCTATCTTGCCAATTTCAACACATCCCACCTTCGCATTTGTATCACCCATTACCATCCCCTTTTTCTCCTTCTCAAAACCATTTATAGACATTCATACTTCTCCAGAGACTTTTCATTTCATCCTCACCTTGCACAATCTTCATTGTCCTCAGGGTATGAACTAACATGGGAGGGACTCTTTAATGCATTGTGCAACCCATTAAAATTTGTCTCTTTAAAATTTGAGGTAATAATACAGGTTTTAGGGGAGTTCGTTTTGATATTTATGTCAAACATAACCATGTTATGATCACAAGCACCTAGATGTTCTCCATCACAGGTATTAGTTACTAAGAACCCTTGGGATGCAAGACCTAAACCAAGTATGTCAGCTTACCTCACTGGCTCAGTGAGGGTTTGGTTGAGAAAACTGTCTTTGACAACAAAGTTAATAAGTCTATCGGATTCACTTTCTACACCTGAGATAGTTTCCTAGATGATTTCTGGATGATTAAAATCCCCATGAATGACTGCATTTAAATCCTGTATTGTTCACTATAACTCTCATACACATGACAGTGTCAATATCTGTTGGCTGACTAAGGCATCTGTAAATGACATTTATGTAAAGTTTGGAAAATTCTGTGCTAATCTGAACACATAAGTGTTCAACAGCAGGGGAAACTGTAGTATAAATTTCAATGGAGTTTGGGTAAAATTTTACTAACAATGAAGTTCCACCTCCTCGACCATATCTGTCCCTTACAAATAACATGGAGTCTGTACTTGCTAGTCAGATCTTTGATCTCTATGTTAAAAAATGTTTCTGTTAAACCAATGATATAGTGTTCATGGTCTACCAACTGCAATTTAGCCCTTTTTTTTTTTTTGTGCGAATTCCATTCATTTTCTTTAAGCAATTTCTGTATGAGAGTGGTGGAACGATTTGGTGACCGGCTTTTTTCAGACTGAGGTGTGACAAACCACCATGACCTGCCTCCTTGTTGTCACTGTCTGATGGGGTGGGAAGGGGATTTGACCTGACTTCCCTCACATGACATATAATATTATCTGTCCTGACCTCAACCGCCCATTTGATGTCAACAAACCAACCCCTACCAAGCCTCAACAAAATGCCATCTCTACTGTATAATTCAATTTCTCCTATGAAGTCGAGACAACGTTAGCATCTGTGCACAGGTTTTTCAATCTCTCATTTACACCTAATGCTCTACTTAGGGTATAGTGCCAACAGTACAAATATTATTCAAACGATCTTTCAGGGTACCAATCAGCTCACTACATTCTTCTATGATAACTTCTGAATTTGAATTCTTATGGTAAACATCATTGCTCCTAACATACACCACTATACATTACTTTTTAGTTGGTACTTTAACGTCCTTAACCTTTTGTTTAATGGAGGATATTGTGGCATCAGGGTAGACATGGACTATTCTCTTAGCTCTCGAATTCCCCAACATGTGCGCAGAGAGAGAGAGAGAGAGGAAAGGGGGGGGGGGGTTGTGATGGTGGTCAGCAGCAGCAGCAACTTTGGTTCATTAAATGTGACAGCTTGAGAATGAATATAAATGTGAGGCTATTTCACTGCCTGTTCCTAGTGTTGATTCTCTAACACAGGAAATGACAAATGTGTAGAAAAACATTAATCAACATATAACCCTGGGATCCCTTTCTCCAAAGGGGTCCCCACAGCTTTAAGGATGCACTACTTCAACTATTAGGAAATGGTTGGACTGCAGTGGAGTAAGAAGGTACTTTTTACTCACAAAATAACCACAAGCAAGCAGTCTTGTAATGCCACAGGCACCTCTCATGCAAGAAATAGTGTGTGTGTCTATCTATCTATTTCTCTGATGCCCTTTCTCTCCAGAAACTCCCTCAAGAGAGTGACCATGGCAAAAGCATCTCCATAGCATGTGAACTACAGTAATGCTTCTTATCCTTTGATGCCACAACCTTAATAGGCAACTGAAAGAGGGAAACTCTTGCGCAGTGTTTCCAGGGGCTCCTACCTAAAGTTCCTACCACCTACTGTTCCAACCTACTGCTTCTGCCTACTGTTCTTACCTACTACTTTTACCCAATTTTCCTACTTGCAACTTTTATCTATTGCTCCTACCATCTAGCCAAAATGTAGGGCTAGCGCACAGCGCTCAATGCAAGAAAATCTAAAGTTACGAAAAATGAGATGTGTGAGGTAAGTGTTCTCAAGTGTTATGTGTGATAAGGAGACTGTATGTTTGTAGACAGAAGGCCAGTAGTTAACAAATGAGTGAGGCAAAAAGATGGACTTATAACTTTAAGAATGCATTTCTTCTGAGTAACAGACCTGTTCTTCAGCTGTGAGTAGTCGGGTGTATATCCGACGATCTAAACACAATCCTGACACTTTTTCTCCAAGATTGAATTCTTTTAAAAGATTCACCTGAAAACAAAAATACACTTTTTTATTACAGAAGTCTAACATTTCACTGTAACATCATATTCAACTAGTAACCTTCAAATGATTTGAGTGCTTCAAAATTGCATATAACAAATGAACCTTTTTCACATAAAATCTGAAAGGGTCTACAAAATCCTCTTCACAGTATACCTGCTGTTGCTGGCTCAGTTTGTCTGGTATATGAAAGGCAACCATGTTGAGAAGGTCAGCAATTAAAGGGCCCTTTACTGAGTGGTCCAAAGGTGAAGCAGAATGCAGCGAAGGAGAAATATTGACCTCCAAGAGCCACGGCCGGAGACGCTCATCAATTATCACATCAAAACCAAACAACTCATGGCAAGAGTACCTGCATTATAAATAAGTATGGTAAGCACACTATGCACAATCGACGACATAATGAAATGCCCTCTTTAGATATATTTATCTACAATTAAATAAGCTGTTTCCTGCATTTCAGTGGGAAGACCAAAATAGAATCCCTCAAAGGACTCTATATCTTTGCACATCTCCATACATCCTTTCTTCCTAATTTCCAAAACATTACTCACTCCTTTCCTTCATCCTTATATCTTATTCTTACTCTATCTCTTCTTGCCTTCAATCATACAATTACATCATTATTTCAAAATATATCCTTTCTATAGCATAAATCCATCCCATCTAAAACCCAATACTTAATCCTTTTCTACCATTCCTTCCTCTATTCAATATTTTCTCTTGCCTCCTCATTTCTCACTCTATACAGTGTTCTTAATGCACAAACAAATCTGATAAAATTTTTCTCCATTCTTACTTTCTGAGATTATTATGAAGACCCTGATTAAGTTTTTCTCCTTCATGTCTACTTTCTGAGATTAATATGAAGACCCATGTTTCTAACAGGCTCCATCGCCCTTGCAAAGTCTCACTACTTACAACCTTCCTTGCTGATTTAGATACTTAGGTCTTCTACAATTTACAAGAATTCAGCATCTATATTTACATCTTCATAAAACAAGACTTGCTGTTATATGAAATCCAAAATACTCAGCAACCTCTCACTAACTAATTGTATCTATCTATCTATCTTTATCTCTGACACTCATTCCCTTCAGGAAAACCCATCAAGGGGTGACCATGGCAAAAGTCTCCACATATCCCTGTCCTTACATGCCTCCCTTGCATACAACATTTCAAGCATTCTTCACCATTTCTCTCCTTCCAGTATTCTTCTACTTTGTCTCCCCATGTCAGAGGTGGTCTTCCTCTTACACTAACCCCTTTAACTGTACTATCGTACACTCTCCTTGTAAGCTCCCAGTCTTGCATTCTTTCTGCAAGCCCAAACCACTTCAAAGTATTACATATCATCCACTTTACCACTGCACAATTCATTCCCATACCACATCTCTCATACACCCCTTCATTTCTTTCATCATTCCATCTAGTCACACCACATGCTCTCTCAAGTTGTTCATTTCCACAACCTGGATTCCTGATCTCTGTGACTGCATAGGTGATCATTGGGAGGATTATACTGTCCCTTAATCCTCTCTTCACTTCAATAATTACACCCCTATTCTTCATTACTCTGTTGACAGACCTAATGACTCTTCAACCCAGTACTGCTCTCTCCCTTACCTCCCCTTCCATATCACCAAACTTACCCAAGACAGCTCCTAAATGCTTCAATTCTCTCACCTCTTCCAGCCTTTCTCCCCCATATCCAAAGCCCAATTTAGGACACTTTCTTCTTTCAATCTATATGGTTTTACAAAATCTATATTTTCACTGTTTCCTTTCACACACCATTACTTTATTTTTACTTGCATTTTCCTTCAATTGCTTATGCTTACACAAATAAAACAAAACCTTCTGCAACTCCTTTTCACTCTCAGCAAACAACATAGTATCACCCACAAACAGGCTTGCCACTAGCCACCATATTTCACCACAAAACTCCATCTCTGCACCACCTTTAGCTAGTTTTGCTTTCATCTCTCTTATCACTCCACATGTATACCAAAACTTTCGCTCAACTCTCCATCCACTCTTACACATTAATTTGCTTCTCTATAGCAAGCCTTCATACCATCCAACAGTAGTCCTCCTATCCCATGTATCCTTAACAAATCCCATAGAGCATTCCACTCGACTGTCATACCCTTTCTCCAGGTCCAAAAAGCTGCATACAACTTCTTAACTTTCACTAAATACTTTTCCATTGTCTGTTTACTGCAAAAATCTGATCCACAAATCCCCTACCTTCCCTAAAACCTCCTTGCCTCTCATCTATTCTGCATTCAGTCACTTACATCACTCTATCAATCAACATTTATGCATGCACTTTTCCTGGCATATTTTACAGGCTTATTCCCCTATTACTGCTACATACATCCTTAGCATCTTTTCCAATGAATAAAGGAACAACAATAGCTTTTACCCAATCCTCAGGCATAACCTTCTGTTTCCATGCTAAATTACCTATCAGATGCATTCACTCTATCACACTTTCTCCTCCAAACTTCAGCATTTCAGCCATAATCCCATCCACTCCAGGTGCCTTTCCTCCCTTCAGCCTCATTACTGCCCTTCGTAACTCCCTTTTTGCTATAAGCCCTTGCACTTGTATCCTCTTCCTTCCATCCTCCATTTATGTACCAACTGCTGCCTCCCTTTCTTCCTCATTCATCAGTTATTCATAGTATGCTTTCCATCTTTGCTTCACTTTCTCCTTTTGATTCACCAACTCACCTTCCTTACTTCTCACAATAACATTTCCACTCTTACATTCACTTCTTTCCTTTTTCACCTCCTTCCAGTATAACTTCTTATTATCCCATAACTTTTTACTCTACTTTCTTCCAAAATCTTCATCTACTCTTTCTTTGCTTTTCTCTATCAGTTTTTTAACATTTCACTTCCGCATTTTATATTCTTCACTTCTCCTTTGCTAAACTTCCACTGGTACATTCCTATAGAGCAATCTACCATATGCCTTTTTCTTCTCTTCCACAGCACTTCTGATCTCTTCCATCCACCATGATCCACCACTGCCCTTTTTGTTCCTATATCTCACGACCTTGTATCCAACTACTAATCCTACAAACTTCTATCTAAGCTTTCAGTTACCCTTCTTTCATACTCCTCCTAGCATTTCTTTATTAATTTTCTCACTTGCCAACACTTTTACCTCTCCATTCTTCCTTATACCATACCTCCATCTCTCCCTTATGGTACAATATTTCTTAATTTCCATGTCTATATAAATAATATATCCTTATTCTTGCTATTAGCCATTCACCTTCCCTAAATAATCTTCTCCATTCCCTGAAAGTGTTATGTAGTTCTAATGTTCAAAGACACAGTACTGTCTTGATATACATCAAATCCACCCTCCATAATTGTCTATCATTTCTTGAATTCTAATACTCAACCTACACTGTCTCCCATTCCTTAAGCCTTAATCCTGAAAGCAAATGAAAAGAGTAGGTCAGAACACAAAACCCCAATCCCAAATTTTATTCCAATATATAATCATATATCAATTGACTTGTTTCTGTACAGAGCAGTTATGAGATTTGTAGACACATGACCTGTCAGTTAAGAAACCTTACACTCATAATGACACCTAACTATCAATACACAATGAATGCCTGCTTTCCCTAAACAGCCAATGGCCAAAGCCCAAAAATCATTGTAAACTTTAAGCCTTTTAATGCAGCAATATAAATATTCAAGGACACTTTATATGTGGGATATTCTAACAAAAATCTTTCTTTTTAATTTATTAAAATCAAGAACATAATTTCAAAAATAAATTATATACAACTCAAATTGCAGTGATGTGCTTGCATCCACTGCACATCCTTTTTCAGTCATGCTGCTCTGCTGCAAGGCATAGGAAGTACTCCAGGAGTATTTTCAGCCATACATGGTGAGAGAGCTGGCATTTCATGTTTCTGTCTACAACAATTGTGATTACTGGGGTCTTCATCAGTAACATGTTATTCTGAGAGGACAATACAACTTCAAAAATTATTGCATACAATGAGGGCACATATCTCATTCAGGCTTCCCTGATATCTACACATATCCTAACCAGTAACTCAAAAAACATTTAGGCCATAGTGTCTTATAACACTGCATGGAATGCCATTACAAGTACCAGTAGCTGTACATTTCACCTTCACAGAGAGGCAGCCAATTCAGAAATTAACACTATGTGTACAACACAGCCTATGAGGGTGGTTGAGTGGGTTGTATAAGACCACCTGCAATAAATGGGTTAAATAATCTTAAGTACTTACCTAACCATCCTTAAAGTGTCTTCATTTAATCACAAAAAAATGTCAGACAAAACCACTAAAACCAGCTCCAAAGTTTGAACCTGCCAGAGCATATATCTAATTTGCAAAATTAATCTTCTGTAAATAAGTGAGCTTTGGTGGTACATGCCTTGATTATCAAGTAGGTCAGTCATAAGGATGGGAGGTTGTCATTAATTTGTATCCTGTCACCATAGCACAAATGCAATCTATTCAAAATATTAGTTAAGCAATGTATGTATTTCTCCACAGCTAAATTACTAAAATCATCAATGCTATGTTAAAAAAAGGAAACCCTCATATAAAGCAAGTTACTTTCACCACATAATCAGAGAATTAGTAATTCCTGATAACTGATTGGGAATACCTGGTTTAAAAAGAGGGACATACACACACATGCATGAGTGGGAAGATATTCATCAGGCATTACTGGATTACACATGGGCCTGTAAAGGAGAAACTTTTGGATGTAAATGGGCTAAGAAGGGCAGCTGATGGGATATCTGATCACTATCTTGTGGAGACGAGGGTGAAGATTTGTAGAGGTTTTAAGAAAAGAGAAAACAATATCAGAGAGGAGAGAGTGGTGAAAGCAAGCAAGCTTGTAAAAAAGACCTGTGTGATGAGATAACAGGAGATATTGAGTGTAGAATGGCAAAAGGTGAAAATAAAAGAGGAGGAGTGGGTGAGGAATGGGAGGTATTTTGTGATGCAGTGCTGGCATATGCAAGAGATGCATGTGGCATGCAAAAGGTGAGATGTGGGCATATTAGAATGGGTAGTGAATGCTGGGATGAAGAGGTAAAGCTGCTAGTGAAAGAAAACAGGGAGGGGTTTGGGTGGTATTTAAGGGGAAGGAGTGCAAATGATTGAGGGATGGATGAGAGAAAGTGGCAGGGGGTCAAGAGGAAGATGCAGGGGATGAAAAAGAGGGTAAAGGAGAGTTGGCATTAGCGAGTATTGGTAAACTTTTGGGAGAAAAAGATACTTGGAAAGGAGTTAATAACGTAAGAAAAACAAGACCGCAAATAGCAACATCAGTGAATAGGGGAAAAGGGGAAGAGGTAACAAGTAGTGGTGACTTGAGGATGAGGTGGTCAGTGTTTTGAAGGAATGTTGAATGTGTTTGATGATAGAGGGACAGATATAGGGTGCTTGGGTTGGGGTGGTATGCTAAGTGAGAGTCATGGAGAATGATTTGGAGATGAGAGAGTGATACTGAAAGCCTTAACAATGAATGAAATGTGGCAAGGCAGCTGGAGTGGATGGTACTGCAGTTGAATTATTAAGAAAGGGGGTGACAGCGTTGTTGATTGATTAGTTAGGATTTTTTAAGTATGTTTGGATCATGGTGAGGTGCCTCAGGACTGGCAGAATGCATGTATTGCGCCACTATACAAAAGCACAGGGGATAAAGGTGAGTGTTCAAACTACAGAATTATAAGTTTGTTGAGGGTACCTGATAAGTCATATGGGAGGGAAGTGATTGAGAGTGTGAACACACGTACAGAGCATCAAACCAGGGAGGAGCAGTGTGGTTTCAGAAGTGGTAAAGGATGTGTGGATGAAGTGTTTGCTTTGAAGAATGAGTGTAAGAAATACTTAAGAAAAACATGGATCTGTATGTGGCATTAATTGATATACAGAAAGCATATGATAGGGTTAATAGAGATGCCTTGTGGAAGCTCTTAAGACTTATATGTTGTGGGAATAAAACTGCTAAAAACAGTGAGAAGCTTTTATCAAGGGCATAAGGCATGAGTACAAGGAAGAAGAGAGGAGGGTGAATGGTTCCAAATGAAGGCTGGTCTGCCACCATGGTCATTTAATTTGTTTATGGATGGAGTGGTGAGGGAGGTAAACACAAGAGTCATTGAGAGATGGGTATGTATGCAGTCTGTGGGGGATGGGAGGACCTAGGAAGCGAGTCAGTTGTTGCTTGCTAATGATACAACACTGCCAGCAGATTCAAGTGTGAAACTGCTGAAGCTGGACACTAAGTTTGCAAGGTTGTATGAAAAGATGAAGTTGAGAATAAATGTGAATGGGGAAAAAAATTGGAGAAAGTATAGTGCTTTAGATACCTGGGAGTGGATATGGCAGTGAATGAAACCAGGAGGTGTAAGTGAGTTGTATGGTGGGTGAGAGGCTGAAGGTTCTGGAAGCACTGAAGAATGTGTAGAAAGAGATATCATTATCTGACAGGGCAAAAATAGGTATGTTTAATGGAATACTATTCCAATATTATTATTTACATGGGAGTCATGGGCTATAGATAACACTGTGCAGCAGTTCTGTCTTGAAGCCCAATTCAGCATAAGCAGGGGTCTGCTTTCAGACCTTTTGAGACAAACCAACTAGTAACAACGTCAACCCCATTTGCTACGTCATTAAAGTACATCCAGATTCACATTTATTATCCTTAACACTAACATTCAGATTTACTCCATGGCTTCAAAAAAACTTTCCCCTCCACTACAACATTCAGCAACATACCTGAATCCTGGAAAAACCCACCATCTATAAAACCAAACTCAGAGCTTGTTTACATATGCCTAGCTGACCACCTCCGTAATACATTGCCTTTTAACTCACCAATGCTGCATCTCTGAGGTATAATCATTATCAAAGTGACTATCCTCTGAGATATCATTATATGCCCAAAGTTTTGTAGCAGGCTGCTAAAATACCTACATATGTAAGCATTTACAGACTTTGCACTAGAGTTTCTTCATAAAAGTCCATGTGTATGAAGTTTGAGCTTGGATTTTCATTTGTCAGCAAATTACAAATGTTATATTGTACCTCTGTGATTCCAAAAGCATATCTTATATCCTCTTTATATATATATATATATATATATTTTTTTTTCATACATATTCGCCTTTTTCCGCGTTAGCGAGGTAGCGTTAAGAACAGAGGACTGAGCCTTAGAGGGAAAATCCTCA
>JAYMFT010046253.1:0-15417 GCA_038088735.1 Panulirus argus | reverse complement strand
CACACACACACACACACACACACACACACACACACACACACACACACACACACACACACACACACACACACAAACGACTATCCATACTCGTGCACAGGAATATGCAACTGCAGCTAAACTTTAAGAGTTTTTCCAAGTCATCAGGACTTCGAAGTTTGAACGTGAAGCATTAATTCTTGAAAAATAATCCCAGCAGGTTTTCCACTTTAGACTGTACATTTATTTTCGTCCTTCTAGATTCGTCATCCCTTTGTTGACATATTCTGAACTAAGTCTATACTAACGGTCCCAACGGCTACTATCACCTTTACCTGACCTATCCCAGCATCGCCGTTGGTCCCTATCATTTCTAATTGTCCTATCCCTTTATAAAATCCCCTGGATGTCATCATCTCTTTCTAGACCAACCCATCATCCACTTGGCTGCCATATCTTTTACATGGCTCCTCAGTATTTCTTGACTTCCATCACTTGCACCCACCTTACCCATAGGGACTTGCAGTTGCCATCTTCTTAACCATGCACAACCTAGCATCTTCTTTGTTGCTGGTAGTTCTGTCCTACCACTCTTGACATCTTTTCTGACCACTTGTAACTCTGTCCAGGATTCATCCACAGTCCCTTGGCTAATTCATCTACGCCAAGCAGTAGTCTGAGCATGCCCTTGACTGCCTTTACCTCTGACCAACTGTGTCTAGCACCCCTATGTCTGTCTTTATCTCTCCAACAAATCATATGCAGCAATATTCTGACAGCCCTTATCACTGCCCAGCCAGCCGGGGTCTCAGGATCCTCTTTCAAGCTAAAGGACTTCGAATATTCCCTTATGAGAGCACTACATTTCTCCGAGCCGCCCCTCAAAGGCTGAATCCAACATTTCTCCCGTTGGATCTCCACTGTCCAAACCTCTGGGAGTGCCTGGGTCCGTTTTGGTGTCCGTGGATGTGTCGTGGCTCGGTAGTCTTGTTGGTCTGTGTCTAACACTTTAGATGTGTGTGCCCCTGACTATCTATTTATGTTTTGAGTGATCTGATTTGAAAGGCAGTCAGTTTCTACTTTTAAGTAGATATTATGAATTCCTTTTTCATCATTACGCTTTTTATTTTCCCTCCTTTCTTCTCTTCCTTAACTTTGTTGGAAATAATGTTTCCATACTTCCAGAGAGTTTACAAGAACATTATCTAAGAGGGTAAGACAGTAACGAAATTCTACATAACAAATACTATATCATTATATGTTGCAAATAGAATAATGTCATATATGTTCACAAAGGTAGACAATTTGCATTATATGAATACATACATCTGTAATGCCACAAGCCCTCTTTGAAAGTTATATTGGTATTACATAAATCCCAGAGATGAGAGAGAATAAAGAAATTAACTGAATATAAGAATATGAGTAAGACAGAAGATATAAGCAGACTGAGACTGTAAGATGAGCAGTTGTAAACAATGAAGCAAACCTAAATAAAGACTGAATGCTCTGAGACAAACGGGATATATATGGAGAATAATGGATTGGAATAACATGCATTATTACATTTCCATTGTCACAAAAATGCGATTTTGTATCACTCAGCAGCAAGAGGGATCCCCGACGCGCCACAACGCACACATAAATAGTAAAAACACGAAAAACAATCATAAAAAGTAGTAGTAAATCACACACACACACACACACGCACATACGACAGCAGTAGCAGCCTTTGTTATGTGGTGGTTAGCGTTACTGACCATGATTCACCGGGATCGGGCTCGAAGGGCTCGACTCCTAGGCGAGGTAGTCCGCCCACACTTAACCTAGGTGTTCATCCTTCCCTCAGGGACGGTTGATGAATAGGTACCCAGCTTAGGTTGGTGTAGATAGATAAAAAGATGAATAGATATATATGAACTGACAAATAACGGTATTTAGGCAACGATACAGCTGATTATACATTGTTGAGGAAATAGAGATATTTCAGAACTGAGAGGTCATAACAGTAATTAGTTAACTAATCATAATAGAGCTTAAGATCAAGGTGGGCTAGATACTTCCACGCTTTGGAGAAACATGTGAGGAGGTACATCATAATCAGGGTGGCATATACACTGGAAGGTTTACAGAGTATATACTGTGGTTTACACATTATGCACTTAGTTGAACATTAGTCGATGTATAGTTACAACAATACAGTAGATGACAATCCACATAGCTTAACTAAGAGCACATTAAGCTACTATCATGTTTAGCCATACTCTTGTTCATGGCTTGTTGATGACGTTTACAAGAGTAGGTACACAATAGTTGACACAAGTCGCTTGTGGCGAAGAACGACGATCCAGGAGGGTAGGGCGTCGCGGGGGAGGAGGTCTCATCGACGGGGGAGTCAACACTTTATTGTCAAACTGCCGCGTGAGCTTCCGGTGTTAATCGTTGTGGGTGAACAGGATCAGCAAGATGAGGCCCTCATGATGAGCGGTTTAAGATGGGCCTAGGATGATTCTGCATGGTCTTCATTCGCACTCTTTCCAGTTGTTCCTTGTGTTAGGGAAGCGTCGGTGAACCTAGGCAGCATGAAGATCGTATTGATTTTTTTTTTTTTTTCTTTTTTTTTTTTTTAGATGTTGGTACGCTTAATCATCTCAGTCGGTGGAAAATGTACAGACGGTATGAGGAAGATCTGATGATAGTGCTGACATAATTCCTGTTCGAAGTCCCAGAGGACGTCACGGCCTGGTGTGATGTCGGGAGGCAGGTTGAAGTGCACCATTACAGTTTTGGCGTGATTGATGACGTCATTAGCCGTAATTCTCTCCTGAAGGTTGCTGATGATGTGATGAAAGATGACTGAAATCAGAAGTTGTTGTAGTAACGTCAACGGCGGAGTCTTCTACGTGCTTCCAGCCTTGGTTTGTTTCCCTCATGGCGTCACGAATAAAGATGAGGAAGCAGAGCGGCCACATCTTAGTGCCCAATGTTGCACCGTCTGTTGGAGAAGCAAGGTCGATATGGCATCCACAAAACGGACGGCTTGGTGTCGCCAGGTCAGGAAGTCCGGCAGCCACGAAGTGAGACATCCCCGTAGTCCCAAGCCGAAAGCTTTCTCTATGATAATATTATGGTGTACCATGTCGAAAACTTTACTGAAGTCTACGAAAGTGAGTGCCACCGAGATCTTGTGCTTCTCCAGATTGCAGTAAATGAAGTTTATGTGGCTGAAAAGGCAGTGGTTTCCAAATTGTTAAGGGTCTGCTGAATCAATAATGTCAGCATAGTCCCAGTCAGACATAAAACTTTCACAAATTAGAATGGGGATTAGAGAGATGGCAACAGGGTGTAAGTTCTTAAGGGACTCCAATTTTGTGGATTTGGGTAGTAGAGTGACATATGCAGTCTTCCAAGCTGTGGGGCATTTAGATTGTTTGAGTGAAGCACTAATCATGGCGGATAGCGGTGTTGCTAATTCATAGAAGAATTCCTTGTATAATGTGTGTGTGTGTGTGTGTGTGTGTGTGTGTGTGTGTGTGTGTGTGTAAACATACATGGGAGTAAAGACATGGTACATATATACACAAGGTTGATAGACAGAGTAACACCAGCATAAAACTTTCTCCCCATAACACTCAAACAGTAATCACAAGGGCATCCAAGGAGATCTCATCTTTTGGTGAAGATCTAGGCGCGTTGCATTGTCTTCGGGCTTACATAACACGTAATAGGAGAGGGAAGATATCAGAGGGTTTTCTGAGCGCAGTATTGTGGCAAACTGAAGTGTATTAAGAGTACTGGATATAAGAGAATAATTGATTCAATCCGACAATACCGATGACAAGTGCAAAGTGAGAGTAAGATATTCCATAATTTTTGGTGATCTCTTTATGGAAATCAGTAACGCAGATAATGTGAATAACTGTGATCATGGAAGATGCCTTTAAATGATGTTATAGATATGGATTGAAAAAGAAATATTATAACTCACAGGCCACTATGCCACTTGACACAATGTATGCCTGCTACATTAAAGACTACAGTAAGTGAGCAGAGAAAGTATTTAATAAAAGCCCAGAGCCAGGTTGAACTAGAATTCTAAATTCAGACACAGAGTCAGACAAGGTAAATCCCCACTATTGAGCTAGTTGAAGTGAGGACTGAGAAAAAAATCAGAGAAGAATCAAAGGACGAATTAGCTGGGACGATAGAGGTGGAGAAAGTGTTGGCGATAAAAAAGGAGCAAAATCCGAAGTTGCAAGAAATAGAGAAAAAGAATAAGAACTGAGGAATCAAATCAAAGGCCGTGAAAAGTGCCATCAGGTGGAAGAGAAATTCAAGGAACTGAGAAATCTGATCAAAGGGCGTGATGACAAGATCAAAGCATATGAAGGTGTTTCGCCCCAAACTGAGTTTCTGAGTTAGGCATCAACGTGAATTTCTTCTGCACAGTGTAAAGGGGCAATTACCCACCAGAATAATCAAGACAAAATGTATTCAAGAACAGCAAAGTACATATGTCCTGTACATAAAAGAAATATTACAATACTCACACAGGAAACAATATTAAACTGCTCTTAATCTTAAGTACATCATAGATTACCTTCCCAGTAGTTCACAAGTTTGAGAGACCGAAGGCAACTTGTGTTGGTGTGGCTCAGATACCGGCTCAGGGATTCAGTGTCTCTAACACCCTTTCTAGACTATTCTTAAAGAACAGTACATCTGAACTCTATGACTTGAGCAACGGGACAGCCCAGAACTTCGTAACCGCTGTAGTCCGTCTGGTTCCCACACTAACATTCTTCGTCTGTTCACAGGAGAAAGTACAAGTCTCCACCTGTGCTCCTACCCAGCCACGGGACAACAGGCAAGGTCTCCACACACACAGGCTGCGGCTGCTAATGTTCATTTCTTAGGTATTTTCTGGCATAAAATAATAGTTTCCCCATTCTCCGTGGCATTAATTTACAATCGCGTGATATTCCCGAATAACCAAACAGAATGATTATGACATTTGCAATACATAAATGGTATGAAAATAATCTAAACACAACTCAAAAATGTACTGTCCACAAAAGTAAAAAAAATAAAAGTATTGTTCACCTAACATATTTTCAAAGGCGATACACAGTTCAGGTTTTCTGTGGGTACAAACATATGACGCTCTCAGGGCGAAATCATCGTACATCTGGTCGAGAACTGCTGGAACCGGATGAAAGTGCCGCGTCTCATTAAGGAGGTCAAGACCCTATAGACCCAAAACATGAACCTAGAATATTTCTGGAATCTTACCAATTTCAGGTCCAGACGTCTGCAAATGGTAATCAAGGATAAAAGAGAGATAACAAAGTACTAAAGATGTCAGTGTGGCTTTTACGTGTGTGTAGTAATGTGAGACGAGGAAATTTTTTTTTGTTTTTCTGTTTTTTGTGGTGGACAGGGTTTCCTGCGGACACTGTAAGGCAACCCACAGTTATAGGAGGTAGTATTGTCCAGAACATGCAATCCGTCTGAGATCTCAGACCAGTACTCACTCAAGCCTACATGCCACTTGCGTTGCTCGCATTATTAAACAGGATGAATATGAGAAACACGGAACACTATGCCGCCTGGATCCTTGGTCGTCCTGCTGCTACGACAAACTTCCCCTAGCTTCCTCTACCTCTGTGGACAACATATCATCTCGTCACTAAACAACCTATCCTGTAATCTCTCGTTTCAACTCAGCCAATCCCCTACCCGCTCTTCATCCGTACATGAACATCCAACGACCTGCTTAAATCGTAGCGTTTCATCCTCCCTTTAAAGAATTTAGTACACTTTAATTTCACTCCACCACTTAACCCAAACCTAACACCAACAAAAACAGAAATTACTCACACTCACGTTCACTTGTCTGCCGAGTCAGATAACATTTACCCACATTTACTCTACCTTTAACTGCCGCATTCCTAATTTGATAAAGCTGTAGTGCGAGACTACCGCAAGGTTTATCCATTATAGTCATCTCAGTTTTCTTCGTATTAGCAAAAGGTTGATGACTGGCTTCTGTGACGAAGTCCCTCCCAGAAAGAAACATCTAAATTTCTGAATCACCCATGCCATCGTCAAGCATTCTTTCTTCACTACAGCCTTTATTTGTTCCCTTTACAGTAACTATCACTCAGCATGTGTAGCGAGACACGTTACCCCTTCATGATCTTGCAACAGAACAGCCCCAGTCGCAGTCAGAGACATTGTCCCGTACAGTGAATAGAGCAGTCAAATTTGGCAATCTCACAATTAGAGCTTTAATTAGTTTCGTTTTCTGAGATGCTTGTTCTTGAAAATTCTCTCAGATAATAAGTCTTTGCTCTCCCTTACTAATTTTCTCTGTTCATAGTGCTTTAATTGAGGGAAAATTGTTAGATGGATCGTAGTTGCTCCTTGGATTTGGGTGTAAATGCCTCATCACTGGACTTTGAATGAATCATACAGTGGTTTTAACGGACCTTGACCAACTTCATGCTCCAAGAATTCCATCTTTTCACGGCCAGTAATACATTTACTTGGTCGAGCTTTCAAGCTTGCCCAACGCAGTATAACAAACCGCTCTTCTAAAGATGCCAGATATTTCTCCGACTTGCAAGTATAAACTAGAAAGTCATCGATATGATTCTCCTAGCCATTCATTCCCTTAAAAAACTACGCATTTTGCGTGTTAAATTTGCAGGAACATTAAACCGAACGGCATAGTAAAGAATGAATACAGGCAATCTGGGGTCATAAATGTCAAAGGCTTCGCTTCCTATGATAGTGGTACCGTTCAGTAGCTTTTTGCTATATTCACCTTTGTTAGGCTCATATCTTTAGCTAACTTTGTAAAAATTTCCTGATCAGGAATTGGGTCAGCATCATATAAAGTTACTGAATTTAGCTTTCTGGAGTCACAGCTTAATGTATTACTACCGTCTCTCTTTACAGTGACCGTAGGTAATGCATTCAGAGATGCTGACGGTTCATCAGTGTCAAGTTCCTAAACCTCCTGACTCTTTAGCGCATGAGGTAGTGGGTAAGGCCTGCTCTTAATTGGTCTTGGATCAGTTACGTGAATCTCATACTTGCTTAGCGTGGTACATCCTAGTACATCCGTAAGGACATCTGAATATGTTCCTCAACAACCGTTGACTTCAGCTTTGATTTCTTTCAACAAATCAGCATCGAAACCTACATCCTCTATAGTCATATGGTACTTAGAACGTGGGTGTCTGCAGCAATTCAACTGATCGCATCGTATCTTTCTCCTCTTTCTCACTCTCGTCTCGCACAGCATTTCATTCACAGCCGGTCTACCACTGAAGCATATCATTCATTGAGCTGAGCAACCCTATTGGTGGAGGTATTACATTTGTAGATTGCTTTTTTAGGTCATCAGCATGAAATGCTTTTGCTGTATGCCGTCTGTTGATAAAAGCATCATACCTTACTTCAAAAGCAAGCTTTTTTGGCTCTCCTGTTGTAGAGATTCATATTCATTGCCTCCTGAGCTAACTCCCACATTCTCTCAACCTTTTTCCCTAAGATCTAGCACTTGGAAAAGTCATCCTTGTTTCTGTCTCACCTACCATCCCAATTTACATTTCCTTCAATATGGTATGGATAATGAACCTCATACCACTTTACCATACAATAGATTAAATAGTGTAAACTGTGCTCTGTCGCCGTGCTTCCCTGTATGCAAACAATTCTGGAGTTACATATCAGTCTCAGCGACATACCTCTATAATCGAAGCCAGTATGAATGCAGGTCGTCTGACTCCTGGAACTCTAAAACAATTTCGTCACCTTCATCTCGTACACCGAAGCAACCTCATCTCTGGCCTTATTTTTCAATTCCTGGAACATCAACTGCATTTTCACGAATTCTTTCTTCCCTTGTAATAATTTGCTTTGTTCAGTTCTCTCATCCCGATATATGAATGCCCAAAGAACATTACCCGATGAATCTAAAGATGACCCAAACTCAGTCAACCTACTAGATTCCATGGTATCAACCAAGTTGTTCCCATATAGAACGTGCAAACAAATGAGCGGATTGGTACAGCATTTATGAAAGAGAAAGAGAAAAAAAAAAACACACACAACCCGTGTGGAACAGACCCAACCCCTTCCGTAAATACTAATCGAAATAGGTCTCAATCTCATCTAAAGATATTTCATGTTAATGTTTAGAGTGTACGCAATAAGATTTCAGAGTCTGTAATGAACAAGATTCAAATATAGAAGGAGATTTGAATACGCCGGTATCTCTGTAGAGGAAATCCCTCACCAGTAGCTCCGTGTGCGGGCTCTTCCTAAATGTGCTTGATAGTGTCCTAATCCAATCAGTCGAGAAGCCTATTCGCGACGAGAATGTATTAGATCTAGTTTTGACCACAAATGAGGATCTCGATAATAATATGCAAGTTGGAGAAAAATTTGGTACTAGTAATTACTTTAGAAGTTATTTTCTACATTGCATGTAATGCTGGTCAACATGACAGGCGCAAATAAATACCTGATTTAAACTTTAAAATCTTAATGATCTTGGCATTTCTTTTGACAGGATAATCTGGGAAGATATGATTAATGAAAACGATATGAATATAGCTTGGAAAAGCTCAAGTAAGACCTTCAAAGCATTAGAGGGAACTTTTATAAATGCCAGTGTGTAGTAGACGGTTTATTTTTCAACCGAAAACGTGATGGTGAAACAGTGAAATAAAAGAGGGTCTGTTGGTTAAGAAAGTACTTTGTGAGAAAATCAGAGAGACAAGTAACTAACATGATAGATTAAATAAATTTGGGAAGAGAAACTAAGAGACTTATAAGATGAAGTTAACGCCAATATGAAGCGTATACTGCCGAAAATAGCAAAAGAAACCTTAAGGAGTTTTATTGTTATCTTTTGAAGCAAAAGGGTCATTACCTGGTTAATTAGTCCATTTAGACATAGAAAAGTCTTAAATGATTTTTTGCGCATCTGAGTTTACGATGAAACACACAACTCATATTCGGAATCCAGTTTCACTTGTAAGAGAGGTGGACCGACGTTTTGCAACAAATTGACATAAAAGCTGGAGATATACTATAAACGATAAAGGAGGAGAAAATAATTAGAATTACAGGCCCTGATAAGCTTTATCCAAGGACAATGAAAGAGGTGAAAAGTGAGATAGTTAAGCCCCTGACTGCCCTTTTCAGTATGCTACTTGCTATGGGAAAAAATTCAGATGAATGAAAGTTTGCCGCTGTAACACCGATATTCAATAATAGGCAATAAGTAACTGCCTGAAAATTATCGACCAGTTAGATTAGTTTATGCATTTAGAATTCTTATGGACACCATCATTCGACGCAGAAATATAAACCATTTCGAGGACCATTCTCAGTTTGGTTTTAAATGATATCGCTCATGTCTGACAAATTTCCTTGATTTCTTTTATGAAACAATCAACTTATTTAATGAAAGTAAAGTGTATGATATCATCTATCTAGATTTTCAAGAAGAATTCAACAAGGTCCCGCATCAAACATCACTAACAAGAATTGTCACATGGTATTGATGGGGCTTTACTTCGGTGATTAGAAAATTGGTTGACTGGCCGTAAACGGAGCTGTGATTAATGGTCAAGTTTGACAAAGGTTAGATGTAACAAATGGTGTGCCACAAGGATCAGTTTTGAGACCAGTTCTCTTTCTCGTATATATTAATGAAGTCTATAACACTGATCAACAGCCAAAATGTTTCAAAAGTGAAAGTAGCCAATCTTTACTAATTTGAGAGCTTAGCACGAATACGAGTCTTAAAGTTCTTAATTGGCTTTAGATTTGGGGGTACGGGTTGTGTACCAATTTGCACGATTGGCACTGGTTATGGCGTTGTGCGGCTATGAGGCAAGATCTGGGGAGTCGCCCGATGCACATGTAACGAACTTGTTTCCTTACATCTTCTTCATAACCTTGTAAACCCGACGTTTATATTAGTGTTCTGCTCTTGTCATGCAGTTGTTTCGTCTCCCTAAGTCACCATTTGAGTTGGAGCTTGCTTGAATGTTATATTTAGTGCAAGCCAATTCCTTTTAATGAGTACAATACAACACAATATTTGTTGCTTCTTGCAGTGCAATATACTGGGTTTCTGTCATTCTGTTGAAATGTACTGCTACAGTTATGCGAAAGGTTATGCCGAATGCCAAAAAGGTAGCCTCGTAAATGCGTGAACAGTGCAGATATATTTTTTTTGTGTGTGGGAAGGTGACTTTTGCATCACAAAAGCTTGCCATAATCCGATCAACAGGAAAGTCTGCAATCTTGATTTGGTTGTAAGGCTGGGAACCAGGACAAGAGTTGTGCCCACACATATAATGCAATGCTTTTGCAACAGACCTTCGCAGCCGGTTGATTCACAACAGGCGATTGATGCCTTTTGCCGTGCCCATGGTGTGGAGAGAACCGACAGATCACGTCAGCGCCTGTTACACCTGCATGGTGCCTCTAGTCCGGCTAGGTATTTGCAAGAAGAAAACAAGGACCTTAAGCTATTAAAATCTACCATCTGCTATGTGCCCGGTACCTCACGGCGAAGGACATTCCTTTCCGGAAACCCGACTCATTTTCCCAGGAACTGGAGGACAAACAGCATGACAAAATTTGTGAAACATGTAAGCCATCAGCATCAAACGATCGTGATTTCGTGCTTAATGTGAAGTCTGCTTAACCACACAGGATCACGCAGAATTGATTAAGCGACCTGTAGGAGATCTGAAACTCTCGAAGAGTAAGGCAGAACTGTTGGGCTCGAGGCTACAACAGTGAAATCTCCTTGATGAAAATGTAACAACGTCTCTGTTTCAAGCCCGCCAGAAAGTTTTCGCTCCATCCTTCAAGATGGAATGCAACCTCGTCGCCGGCAACGGTGTAGGTGGACAGACCTCATTGATTATCACAACCGTGACGATGGAAACTTAATATTTTCTTCAGAGTTGAATCTAAATACTGTTGTGCTGCATGATGGCAACGTGCTGCCGTCAAATCCATTTGGTCAGGCAGTCCATATGAAGGAATCATGTAACAACAAATAGCATCTTTTGAAATGCATAAACTACAAGATATGTCAATGGCTGTTTTTTTTTTTTGTGTGTGTGTCTTGAAGGTTATTGCTATCTTGCTCGGCCTGCAGCAGGGCCACATGAAGTTTTGCTGTTTCTTGTCTGAATGGGACAGTCAATCAAAGACCTCCAATTATAATATGAGGGACTGGTCTTCCGAACAGTCGCTGATACTAGGAACAAAGAACCTACAGCTGGTAGAATCCAACAAGATTTTGCTACTGCCTCTGTACATCAAGCTGGGCCTCATGAAATACTTCGCTGAGGCTATGGATTTTAAAAATGAGCCAGTATTTAGGGACCTCGGCGGGAAATTCCTAAGGCTCAATGAGGACAGAATCAAGGAGAGTGTTTCCGTCGACCTAAACATCCCCGAGTTCTTCAAAGGCGAGCAGTTCGACTGCTTTCTCAGTGGTGCCTAATAGATTTTCCGGCTAACTGTGGCGTAGCGAGCCATGAGCACAGCGAACAGTTTTATAAATATATCTTGGCGATAGAGAAACGATACTATGGCAAATGGAGTTCAGCGACGTTAGTGGAATCTTGCTGGAGAGTAACAAGGAATCCTTCAGAACTTTTATACAAGCTACAGGCGAAGAGGTATCACGTTTAATCGAGGTTAGCCAGTGACTATACCCAGTGTCACCAATATAGTGCGTAATACATATAAACGGTAATATAGTGAAATCTTTTGCAAACCGCAGCCAATCGAAAGTTTTCATGGTAAGTTTCGTGTTCAACGTCCCTAAATCCCATACAATACATACATTTCATCTCCGAAACAGAAAAAGTCAAAATAGTGTAATGAGCTACATTATATTTTATCAAAATTCGCCTATGATGTTAAACTAGGAAATAAATCTATAAATGAACTTGAACGTCTTTAACTACAGAGTGCCATAAACAGACTAATGGACTGGGCGCATAGGCGGCAAAAGAATATTGATGTGGATAAATGCAAAGTTTTGCCTATTGGAAGTAGAAACGAAAATGCAATCTACAGTAAGAGTTCTGGGCTTAGTTATCTCTGGTGACCTAAATCCGAGTAAGCAGTACACAGAAGCAATGAAAAGACCGAGCAATATTCTTGAATTCATATGTAGGACCTTCGAATCTAAGTCCGGCGAAATCACCCTTACTCTTTACAATCCATTGGTTTGTCCTCATCCTGAAGATTGTGCTCAGTTTGGTCACCCTACTTGACGAAAGATAGACAGAATGGAGAGAGTGCAGCGTCGAGCCAACTAAATGACTTGAATCTATTAGCTTAGAAAACAGAAGATTAAGAAGAGGTTGATCTACTACAAGTATCTGAAATGATATCAAAGGCATTGATACTCTTGATCTAATAAGACACTAATGACTTACTTCGTCTGATTTCACTCATATCAATGGATAAGAAATCATAGACAAACGTTTTACCTGGAATGAGGAAAAGTACTTTTTTTCGATAAGACTGATAATATATGGAATGATTTGCCAAGTAGAGTGGTTGAAACAGTACAATAAAAACGTTTAAGAATAGTCTTGATAAAAACTTCGCTTCTAATCCACGATTTACATCATTTGCGAATCCTTAGTCATAGTGACAGTTCGCAGGATATTCTGTTGGAATTATAAGTATGCATTCTAAATTTTACTACACTCATCTGTGAGTTTCTGATATATTCTATTTTCACTAACAGCCTCGAAAGGACGCAGTGGTCTGTTGCTGTTTGAATTCCCTTGTATTTCTTTGTATTAATATATGCATTAGAGGAAATTAACCAAATGCTTGATCGTAACTACTTACTCTAACACGCAATTCGAATGCACTCCTGCTTCAAATGTAGTGAAACAATTCAACTTCGAAGTCTTTAATGCTGACATGGTCGCCAATAAATGTCACATCCTAAACTGAAATTCTAAGTCAGGCATCAAAGCGACTTGGCCCTACACACTATGAAGAATTGATAATTCACATGAGTGAAAAAAGAATAGAAAAAATATCCATTAACAGCAAGTTATATGTCTTCTATAGAAGATAAGAAAATCTCACAAAATTCTTACTGGGAGTACAACCTTAACCTATACTAAGTACAAAGTGAATTGCCCTCACAGGTTCCAGTGGTTGACAACAACTTGGTTTATAGCTCAGGTACCGACTCAGGACTTCACTTTCGCTTGGATACACTCTAGACTATCCTTTCAGAGTGATATAACTATGATCTATTGCTTGAGGTACGGGGCAACACAGACTTCAGACTCACTGTAGCCCTTCCTGGATCCTACATGGACACTTAACACCGTCCACAGAACACGCTCAGTATCCACACGAACCCTTCACTACCTTACACAGGAGAACACATCATGTCTCCACCTCAACCTCTAGCTTTCCTCAGAAGTACACATCAGGTCTCCGTACACACGCACGCAGGCTAAAGCTGTCAGAACTACACCACAGAGGTACTTTCTTGCATACATTAGTTTTCCTATTTTCCATATGAGACTTTACATTCTCATATCCTTGATTAGCTAAGAAAAAAAAAATGATCTCAACCCAACTAATATTTACAGTACATCCCTTACGAAAAAGAATAGCAATCGAAATATGACCAAAAACATTATATATTTCACAATTGCCAGAAGATGCAAGCAGTTTCAGGACTCAGCCTAACTTTGTAGGCACCTCTCAAGCTCGCCCAAGTGTGAACATGCAACCTGTGTTGCTCACGTCACCTGACAGTGATGATATAAAGGTGACTAGCGTTATGCCGTCTAGGTCCTTTGTCGTCCCGCTGCCACGACGGTCAAACTTCCCCTGCGATTTTTTATCTTCGTAGAAAAGAAAACTCATCTGCGATTCGCTAACATACCAGTCCTGCTACCTTCACTCGTTTAAGTTCAGTCATTCCCCTGCCTGTTCTAGGTCCGCACATGAAGATGTGTTGCGAATCACCGAATTTGTCAGTAAAACTCACAAACCAAAAGGGAGTCTGAGGTAATGTAATCAGATAACAGAAAGTTCATTTAACAGGAAGCATAAGAAAGAATGGTGGAGAAGGTGATCTCGGATTTTACCTATTCTAGAACAACCGAAGGTAATGCCCATGCCAGAAATACCAGAGACTTGAAATTATAGTTCTGCAAACATGAGTAAATTTTGAGCCTGATGAACGGAAGCAGAGAACACTGATGCAGAGGAGTAGAGATCTGGGGACATTTAAACAGAGCTCAACGATAAATTGTCAAGTGAATCAAGAGATGGAAAAGTCAGGTAAGTGTATAATTTGTTACATGGAAGATTTAGGTAAGTGTAGAGCACTCCGGATCAGTGCATGTTGACAAAAATGGAAATTCTTAGATTAGACTAGAGACATGGAGGCTGACGAATAATCAGCTGACTGATGGGCTGCACCACAATTACGAACGTTAGCGAAGCAGGTGGTAGATGGACGTAAGAGGACCATGATTCAGTCTAAGTAGAAAGAATAGAGAAAGGAATACTGATCTGAAGACTATGGGAGGCTATAGTCATGCCTGGTGCAATTTATGATATAAGAGAAACGAAGTGATAGTCAAGAAGCATGAAGACATCCGGTAATAATTATCTTCAGTATGAAATTATGTGGCCAAGAGGTACTTGTAGTGGGTCGGTTAAGGAACAGAAACTGGATAAACTGTGAACTTAAATTCAGAAACACAAAGTTTTCTGTTTTAATACTCTTACTCTTTCTAAATACTTTTGGACATGGAGCCCAGTTCGCGCTTTTGTAAAATACCAAGAACGCAGTGTTTTTCTGTGACAATTGTTGCTGCCTTAGAAAGCGGCAAATCGTTTTGCAAAAATTTGTAAAGCTGTTTGTCTCCACCCCACGATCAAATTCAAGACTGAAAGGGGAAATGAAGGCAAATTGCCGTTTCTCGTTGTGATGATAACTAGGGAATCTGACCACTTATCTATCTTTCAAGATCTACAGGAAGCCTACCAACTATTATTCTGTACATGATCATTCTGTAAAAATGTCTGTTGTTACGTCCATGCTTTTGGAATATTGCGTATATTTGATCCCACAAGTCTTGAAGAGGAATGTAATCATATAAGATGTTCATTTAGGCAGTTATGCTATCCCGAGTGGTTTCTGAACAAGGTTTATTGGATAGCCAGGAAGACATTCTATACATCAGGTAAAAGATGTGGAAAAAGACCATACATCTAAATCTGTCACCTAAGCCCTCCCTCTCACTGGTGGCACGGTCAAACAGTAAAGTGTAGTCAGAGGAGTATACCGTAAATATGTAGGGGTCATGGGAGGGGCCATTACTCTACTAC
>JAYMFT010046242.1:0-15417 GCA_038088735.1 Panulirus argus | reverse complement strand
CATTTACTTTTTCATCATACTTGATCTCTGTTTCCCGGGGTTAGCGAGGTAGCGCTGGGAAACAGACGAAGAAAGATCCATCCACTCACATACACACATATATATATATATATGCATGCACATGTATGCACACTACACACATATACATACAAACATATACATATTTACATACATATACATACACATGCATTTGCACATAAACACATGTTAATATTCATAATTGTGGTTCTAGCACTGTTTCCTTATTTGACAGAGTTGAGTCGAAAGCGATCCGACTTATAAAGTGTCAAAGGATAACTTCCAAACTTAAACCCCTTGCCCTACGCCGCAATGTTGGTTCACTTTCCCTTTTCTATAGGTATTACTTTTGATTTTGCTCCCGAGAACTAGATGCTTCTGTGCACCCACCACTTGTTAGACCACGGAATATTCCGCAGATAGCTGCGTCACATGATTATTGTGTGGCCATCGGCAACTCAAGGGTGTGCCGTTTTGATAAATGTTTCTTTCCTTACACGTCGAAGCTTTGGAGTTCTCTACCTTCTCATGTGTTTCCCAATAACTGTGACTTGGCTCACTTCAGGAGACAGGTTTTCCATTTTCTCAAAAATCTGTAAATACTTTCCCTGTCTTTTTTTCCCCCCTTTCTCAATTCTCTCTATATTTCAATTAGGGCCCGGCCTTGTTGTGGACTTTTGTCCATTACTGGAGCCTTCAACATAAAAAAAAAAAAAAAAATGCATTCCTGATGCCACAGGTAATAACATCGCCACCCTATGCTTCAGCGAGGTAGTGCCAGGAGGCGAAAAAAGTTCACATTCGCTCACACTCGGTCTTTAACTGCCATTTGAAATTCACTGAAACCACAGCTTCCCAATGCCTTGACAGGAAGTCGACCCCAGTGTACCACATCACTGTATTTCACTCTATTCTCTGCACACCTTTCACCCTCGTGCACGTTCAGGCCCCGACCGCTCAAAATCCCTTTCACTCCATCCTTTTACCTCCAATATTGTCTCCCGCTTCTCCTTGTTCCCTCCACCTCTGAAACATGTACCGTCTTTGTCAGGCTTTCCTCACTCATTCGTTCCATATGTCCAAATAATTTTAAGAAACCCTTGTCTGCTCTCTCAACCATACTCATTTCATTACCACACATATCTCTTACCCTTAAATTACTTACTCGATCAAGCCATCTGACACCATATATTGTCCAAACACATTTTATTTCCAACACCTCAATCGTCCTCCGTGCAATCTTATCTATAGCCCATGCCACGCATCCACATAATATTGATGGAATTACTATTCCTTCAAACATACTCATTATTGCTCTCCGAAATAATGTTCTCTCTTTCCTCACATTCCTTGTCGCCCCAAGAAACTTAGCCCCCTCCTCCACCCCATGACTCTCTTCCACTTCCATGGTTCCATTTGCGGTCTGGTCTACTCCCAGATATCTAAAATAATTTTTCTCCATTCAAACTTGCATCCCAACTAAGTCGTCCCTCAACCTTGCTGAACCTAATAACATTGCACTTATTCACATTTGCTCCCAATTTTTTCCTTTTACACACTTTTCCAAACTCAGTCATCAACTTTTGCAGTTTGTCATTAGAATCCGGGACCAGTGGTCTATCATCGGGGAACAACAATTAACTCATTTACAAGGCTCTCTCATCCCCAAAAGACTGCATACTCGCCCCTCTCTCCAAAACTCTTGCATTTACTTCCCCGACAAGCCCATCCATAAATCAATCAAACAACAGTGGGGACACCACACCTCCCTGCCGCAGACCAACCTTCTTTTGGAACCAACCACTCTCCTCTTTTCCTACCCGTACATATGCCTTACACGCTTGATAAAATCTTCTCTGCTTCTAGCAGCTTACATCCCGCACCATATATTCTTAATACCTTCCACAAAGCATCTCTAACAACCCCATCATATGCCTTCTCCAGATTTAAAAATGCCACATGCAAGTCCATCTGTTTTTTCAGGTATTTCTGAAATAAATTCTTCAAAGCAAGCACCTGATCTACACATCCTCTACCACTTCTTAAACAACACTGCTCCTCCCTAATCTGAAGCTCTGTTCATGCATTCACCCTCTCAATCAATACCTTCCCGTACAGTTTTCCAGGAATACTCAACAAACTTATACCTCTCTCATTTGAAAATTCACCTTTATCCCCTTTGCCTTTGTAAAATGGCAATATACATGCATTTCGCCAATCCTCAGGCACGTCACAATGATCCATTTATACATTGAATATTCTTACTAACCAATCAACAACACAGTCACCCAATTTCTTAATGAATTCAACAGCAATGCCATCTAAGTCCGCTGCCTCGCCAGATCTTATCTTTCGCAAGCTTTCACCACCTTCTCCCTCTCCACCAAACCACTCTCCCTGACTGTCTCTCGTCGCACATCACCTCGACCAATACACCCTACATCTGCCACTCTTTTATCAAACACATTCTACAGTCCTTCAAAATACTCGATCTCCTCCTCACTCCATCACTACCTGTTATCACTTTTCCCCTTTGCCCCATCACCGATGTTCCTCTTGTGTTACGTACATTATTTACCTCCTTCCAACTCTCATTTGCCCTCTTTTTCAACATTTGCACCTTTCTTTTGACCTCATGCCGCTTTCTCGTATATATCTCCCACTCATTTGCACTCCTTCCTCGTAAACATTCTCCAAACGCCTCTCTTTTCTCTTTCACTAAGAACTTTACTTCTTCATCCCCCCACTCAGTACCTTTCCTAATCTGCCCACCTCCCACTTTTCTCATGGCACACGCATCTTTTTCACATTCCATCACTTCATTTACTCTCACCTTTTGCCATTCTACATTAAATCTCTCCTGGTACTTCTTCACAAAGGTCTCCTTTCGAAGCTCACTTCTCTCACCAATCTCTTCTCTCCGACATTCTCTCTTTTGTTTTGAAAACCTCTACAAATCTTCACCTTCGCCTCCTCAAGATAGTGATCAGACATCCCACCAGCTGCCCCTCTCAGCACATTTACATCCAAAAATCTCTTTTTTACACGCCTATTAATTAATACGCAATCTAATAATGCCCGTTGATCTCTCCTACTCACATGCATATACGTCTGTATATCTGCCTATTTAAACCAGGTATTTCCACTCCCCAGTCTTTTTTCAGCACACAAATCCACGAGCTCTTCACCATTACCATTCACATCACTGAATACCCCATGTACACCAATTATACCCTCAACTGCCAAATTACTCACCTTCGCATTTAAATCACCCATCACTAATACCCGGTCTCATGTACCAAAACTGCTGACACACTCACTCAGCTGCTCCCAAAACACTTGCCTCTCAAGATCTTTCTTCTCATGACCAGGTGCATAAGCACTAATGATCACCCATCTCTCACTATCAACATTCAGTTTTACCCACATCAATCTGGAATGTACTTCCTTACACTCTATCACACACTCCCAGAAATCCTGCTTCAGGGGTAACGCTACTCCTTCCTTAGCTCTTGTCCTCTCAGCAACTCTTGACTTCACTTCCTAGATGCTACCAAACTATTCTTCCCCTTTTCCCTTGAACTTCGTTTCACTCAGAGCAGTGAGCACTATATGCTAGCCCTGCCTTTTGGCAAAATGGTAAGAGCAGTAGATAGAAGTAGTATTTAGGAACATCTAGGCATGAGCATTAGGTAGAAACATTAGGTAGAAGTAGTAGGTAAGATCATTAGATAGAAGTAGTCAGTAGGAACAACACTAGGTAGGATCCTCTGCAAGCACTATGCTACACTTTCCCTCAGCCAGTGGTCTGTTAAGGATGAGGCACTAAAGGCTAAGAAGCAGCACAGGAATTCTTTAGTTATGGAGACTCTGTTGCTGTAGCCACCCCTTTGAGGGAGTTCCAGTTGAAATAGGCATCAGAGAGATAGATAGATAGATAGAATGATTGATGGATGAGTCCTGTGAATGAACATATTCCTTCCTTATATGTTTTATGATGATTAAAGGGGATGCATCTTGATGAATACACCTAAATTTTGGTACTTAAATGGTGTTTTAAACCCTTACTGAACAATTGGTTTCTGAAATTATCATCGGGCTCATCTTATGGAAGAGCAGTAATTCTCAACCTTCAAAACCCTTATTTTTCACGTCCTTTCTATGTCATTGATTCTTACATTTTCATAATTTATTTCTCATGCCTATTTTGTGCTTTAACCAAGGTGTGGATTTATGTCTGTGACTGGAACCTTGGCATTAAAAAAGAAGTATTGAAGTCATATAAGCACCAGGAAATACTGGATGTAGTGACAATGAACTAAGATATTATCTGATTTAAATGAATAGGCATAAAGTTACAGGAAGACTGAGCATGATGGGGAAGAACAGTGAAAACTGTTTATGTGAGAAGTATTAGTATAGAAAGATATGCAGGAAATTTTATGTATAGATGTTTAAATGAGCATCCCAATTGTATGATTGGAAAAGGCTGGAGGAATAAAGAAAGTGTTCTCTTTTTTATATATATATATATATATATATATATATATATATATATATATATATGTTTAAATTTTGACAGGTTAAATGTGAATGGGTGAAAGAGGGCAACATCGAGTTTTACCGCGGCCTACGGGATTTGACAGTTGGTGTTTTGGGAATGGGAAACATTGGAAAAGAGGGTAAGTACTAACATAGCAATAAATACTGTAGCAAGTAAATTAGTTGCCACAAAATCTTTTTTTTTCATACTTGATCACCGTTTACCACTTTAGCGAGGTAGTGCCAGGAAACAGATGAAGAAAGACACATCTTCTTACATACACATATATCTGCATATACGCACATACATGTACATGTACTTATAGGTGTGCTTACATATATACATACACATACACATACACATACCTATACAGTAATCCTTCAATTTAACAGACTAATGGGGAAGGGGATGTATGTTAATGCCGAAAGTCTGGTGAATCGAATCTAACCATTTTTGGTACAATATACAGTTCAAATGCTTTAACTCTATCACTTGATGCCATTTTGCATTTTAAGCATTGCAAAATTATTTAATAAAGTCAACATTCTTTGTATACAACCTGACCGCACGATAGCTTGAGGCAGATTGAGATTGAAACAAAGCGAGTATATGAATATTCCATGACAATCTGGTGATGTGGTTGGGTGAGAGAAATACACATTGGGTGAGAAACACTATACTGATTTTAACGGTGAGAAACACTATACTGATTTTAACGTTTTGACAAAGTCTTGATCACAGAATGAGTATAGAAGAACAGGACTCCAGCTTATGTACATGTTGTCATCGGCCTTTACCTCCCCTGGGTTCCTGGTATAACCTCCTGAATGGTTGCGCCAGGCATTTGACCATGCTGCCTCTGCCATGTTCCCCCTGGCCGCCCCTGCTGTGATTGACCTTGTTGTCTCCATCAGGCTTGATCTTGCCACCTCTGCCGAGGTGATCTGTCTCGTAGCCGCTCTTGCAAGGCATGCGAAGCCCTCCTGGTGATTCATGTTTTCTTTTGTTGTTATGTAAGCCGCCTCAATTGTTTTTCTTATGTTCCTCGAACTGCCCTTGCTTAGTATTTTCATTTCACTCCAGTTTGGCAGGTGCCCTTTTTCCTCTGCATTCACCACCAGTGATTAGAGGGGCGCACAGAACCTCTAACTCACTGGTGGTGCATGCGGAGGAAAATGGGCACCTGCCAAACTGGAGTGGAATGAAAATACTAAGCAAGGGTAGTTCGAGAAAAGTAAGAAAAACGACTGAGGCAGCCTACATGGCGACAAAAGAAAACACAAATCACCAGGAGGGCTTTGTGTGCCTTGCAAGAGCACCGCGAGACAGATCACCATGGCAGAGGCGGCGAGATCAAGCTTGACAGAGACGATGAGGTCAGTCATGGCAGGGGTGGCCAGGTGGAACATGGCAGAGGTGGGAAGATCAAACACGAGATGCAACCATTCAAGAGGTCATACCAGGTACCCAGGGGGATGAAGGCCACGACGACATGTATATAAGCTGGAGTCTTGTTCTTCTGTACTCAACCTGTGATCAAGACTCTGTTGAAATGTTGGAATCAATATAGTGTTTCCCTCCCAATCTGTGTTTCTCTCACCCCAACACATCACCAAAGCAAGTATACCCAACGCTACCAAAAACAAGTGTGATATGAAATGCGCATGGTGCATTGTTTGAGGCTTTTAATTTGTTTTATTTTTTCAATTATTATCGATTAATGTATTATAATATGCTTGGCGTGTGAATCTGAAATCCATTATAATGGGGTCCATTAAATTGAGGGATTACTGTACATATATACACACGCACATATTCATACTTGTTCCTTGTCATCCATTTACAATGCTATCCTCTCCTACAGGAAACAGCACAAATGTCATGTGTAATACACTAAAACCATAGCTTCCTGTCCACATTCAGGCCCCACAGAACTTTTCATGGTTTGCCCCAGACATTTCACATGCCCTGGTTCAATCCATTGACAGCACATTGACCCCAATTTACCTCATTGTTCCAGGTCACTCAATTCTGTGCATGCCTTTCACACTCCTGCATGTTTAGGCCCAGATCCCACAAAATTTTTTCATTCCATCCATCCTTCTTCAGTTTGGTCTCAGTGTTATTGTTCCTTCTACTTCCGACACATATCCTTTTTGTCAACCTTTCCTCACTCATTCTCTCCTTATGTCCAAACCATTTCAACACACCCTCTTCTGTTCTCTCAACCACACTCTTTTTATTATCACACATCTCTCTTACCCTTTCATTACTTACTTTATTAAAATAATGTTTATGTCAAGTTTCATGTACAGGAAATGGATCAAATGGCAACTACAACTTATTTCACATACATCACTTTAACCCATGGCCAGTATAGTAAATTGAAACTTAAGCTTCCATGTTAATGTGAGCACTTCAATTTACACAAGATGTTCATTTGTGGAGTGAGATGGAAGTTTTCATTCACATCACCACTTTTGTATTCAAACAGACTCCATAGAACAAGATCACACATCACTCCTCAGTCATCATTTAAAATTCTTTTCATAAGGATTTCCCTCATTGTATCTGTCCATTTGTCCATCTATCTGTCCCTACTCTGTGTTACTACATTTGTATGTGATATATCATCGTGAGTAGCCGGTCACCTGTCGTGGCCATATCTTCAAAACTTTTATCCTTGCATCTATATGATTATCTATCTATCTATCTATATCTCTGATGCATTCCCTCCAGGAACTTCCATAAAGGGATGGCCACAGCAAAAGAGTCTCCACTTATCCCTGTCCTTACATGTTTCCCTCGCATACACGATTACATGCGTTCTTACTCTGTTTCTCTCCTTCAATAAACCTCCACCCTATTTGCCCATGTCACAGGTCGTCCACTCTCACCATCCCCTTTTAATTGTACCATCATACACTCTCCTTATAAACTCCCAGTCTTGCATTCTTTCCACATACCCAAACCACCTCAAAGTATTATGTTTCACCATTCTACCAGTCCACAATTCACTCCCATTGCATTCCTTGACATGCAAAATCTTTCATATATCCTCTCATTTCTTTCTTCATTCCATCTAGTCACACCACATAGTCTTCTCAAATAGCTCACTTCCACAGCCTGGATTCTTGACCACTGTTCCTCAGTTCACATCTATGTTTTGGCTGCTTAAGTCAGGGTTGGGAGGACTATGCTTTCCCTTAATCCTCTCTTGACTTCATACTTACACCTCTACCCTTCATTATTCTATTAAGGGACCCAATGACTCTTCTACCCTGTACTGCTTTCTCCCTTACCTCTCCTTCCATATCACCACGGTTACCCAAGACAGCTCCCAGATACTAAAACTCCGGTCACTTCTTCCTGTCTTTTTCCCCCCATATCCACAGCACAATTTAGTACACTTTCTTCTTTCACTCTGTATGGTTTTACAAAATTTGTTTTCTCTTTGTTTCCTTTCAAACACCTTGACTTTACTTTTACTTAAGTTTACCTTCAATTTCCTTCATTAATCACATATCCTCACCTAATTATTTGCCTACTTTCCAAATCTCAGTAATGCCACATAAGTATTCCATATCTACTACCCCTACTTTTTACCAGTCAGAACATAGAAAAGCTAAGGTACCACATCCATACACTGGAGTTAGGATGAGTAATGCATTTGCTAGAGCTTTCACTGCTCCCTTGATTATTCTCCCTTGTTTGATTCAACTCTTAACTTCTCTTTCACTGCAATCCTTACTGCTATTTACACTGGAATACTTAAAAGTTATGAATAGATTATAAGCCCTCTCCATTCAAGCTGCATTTACAATTTGACAGTCCATCTTTCTCAGAAATAAGATTCATACTTTTACCTCAGTTTACCCTTCATACTTCCTGTGCACATCATGAATAACCTACTATTTTTTCCAACTCTTCGTATGATTCATAAGCCAGCGCGGCACCATTATCTTAAGGGATAACTGAGATGCCATTCAATTTGTTCCACCATGTTTCAGCAATGCTCTGCTATCACCCCATCTCCCTTCCATCTTACATAATGCTCCATCCATAAAAACATTAAAACAGCCATGATGATGTACACCTTTCATGGTTTTCGTATTTTTTTTTTTTATAGATCAGTTAAACCTTCATTTATTTACACAACTTGCAGAGAAGAAAATATTTGATAATTTATATATGGCAAATTACAGAAGGAATTAAAGGAAACTTTCTATTACTGAAAACTTTATGATTTAAAAGAAACAGAGAAATTAAGTATTCAAGAATTCCATGGAATGTATCAGAAAGACACCAACAAAAGCCCAGCAAGAAGGTGTTTTATCCAGTAAGACAAGAAATCCTTAAGATCTGGGCACTGAAACATTTGAGAAAAACCTGAACAAGTGGCTAAATATTGCATTGGATGAACCCAAGAATTATCCAATGTGTTTGACAGCAGAAAACAACAGCATTGTAAAAAAGCAGGGTACAGGGTACTTCTGGAAAATTACCCAGTCTCATGGGAAAGTCTTGTCCAAAGTACTTGTAGGTTGGTAGCTCCTGTCAACAAAAAATGTACTTCTGCCTTTGGGTTTGATGGAATTCAAAATGAGTAATTTTACTCCAGTTGTTTAAATATGGTTGGAACTTCTGCTAATTGTTTGCATATTTTATATATTATAAAATCCCTTTATTATGCTATATTCATTGAAGTAGATCTTTTATATTAAGATTGATTTGTTTACTGAATTAGGACAGAGCAAGTGTTCTTCATTTCATTGTTGATACTCATTTTAAGATTTTTTTTTTTTTTTGAGCAAAAGATTGAGTTACCATTTACTGTGTGTTATGTTGTTACAAAAGAGAACTGGAAGAATGTGAAGAGGCTGACAGATATTTTTTAAGGAATCTATTACAGTAGTTTTCTTAAGGGAAACATTTGATCTAGGTTGACAGAAATATACTTAATTCATATCAGGACATCTTTATTTTGCTCATAAAGTAATTATCAAACAAATGCATGGTAATTTTTAGTAATTACAGGATTTTGAATCATAAGTAGCAAGAAATGCTCAAAAGATATGACTCTAGATTTGAAACATTCATAGCTGCATCAAACTTGAAGTCATACACAGGTTTTATGGCCATTCGATTCATCAGTGAGTATTTGATAGAAGATAGAATGCAGAGATGATAATGAGATTTCACTTAAAATATGAATGAAATGCATTAATTATGCTGAAGTATTATCTGCTGTTCTTTTGTTCTGAAATGTGAGTTTTAGCTCTGCTAGATTTTCTAAGTATTCTTTTATTCTTGTATATATCATTTCAATTTAATCATACAATCCTATGTTGTCAAATATTGATATATAGTTTATGAACATATACAAGATAATTTTCAATATACAGGGGTCCCCGACTTACAAACATCTGGCCTTTGAACATCTGTAGATACGAACGAGCTCCAAAAATCAGTATTTAATTCCTAGTCCATCAGACAGCCAGTTACTCGTTCTTATGAACTGTGAAACTACTTTAATTTACTTTAGGAATAATTTTTTCTTTACGTTGAAGGCACCAGTCATGATCAAAAATCCACATCAGGGCTGGTTCATTATTGAAATGTAGAGAGGATTATGAAAGGGAAAATGAAGAGACTAGGGGAAAGTATTTATGAACTTCGAAGAGATGAAAAACCCATCTTTTAAAATGTGCCAAGTCATAATTATTGAAAACGACATGAGAGGGTAGAGTTCCAAAGCTTTGAGGAGAAGGGAAGGAAGCAGTTGTCAAAACAGTTCAACTTTGAGTTGCCAACAGCGACACAGTAATCATGTGATGTAGCAGCTTGTCAAGTATTGTGGTGGCACACAAGCAGCTAGCTCTCAGAAGCAAAAAACAAAGTAATACCTGTAGAAGGTGAAAGTGAACCAAAATTGTGGCATATGGCAAGCAGGTCTAGTTTTGAAGTTAGCCTAGGAGAGTTTATAAGTCAGACTGCTCTTGACTCAATTCTGTCCAGTAAGGATGCAGATGTGAGAGCAGCACTCCATACAAGGTTGAGTCGATCCTTTGTATAGATGGAGCAGCTGTTCAGGAGAAAAGAAATTTCCACATCTAAACAGGTCTCCCAGCTTCTTTAGAGGCAGTCTTAGCTATTTCCATAATGTGAGGTTTCCAAGAAAAGTGGATGTTAGAATAATACTGAGGAGGATTATTGAGTCAAGAGGTTGAATTACAGAACTGTCAAAGGATAGAGGAAAACTGTGAGGAGTTTTCGATAGAGAGATGGTTAGAAAATGGGTCTTGGAGGCATTAAACTTAACCAGATTTCGTTTACCCCATTGAGGTATACTTTCAGTCTTGAGTTTATTGAGGAAGTTGTTTCGAGATTAGTTGCAGATCGAGTGAAAGAAGGAGCAGAATTGAAGGATGTGGAAGAATGCAGTGTCGAGTCATCAGCGTATGAATGCATTTGGTTATTCATGGAAGAGAGGAAATCATTGATAAGAAGGAGGAAAAGTGTAGGGACAGGACAGAATCTTGAGGGGCACTGCTGTTTTTTGAGAAAGGAGGGGAGGCTGATTCATCAACAACGATGGAGATAGATCTAATACATTACTACAGTCAGGTATAGATGTTTACTTTAATTTTTTGTATTTCTTTATATTTTCTGACTTATGAACAATTCAACATATGAGCAGGGTCAGTAACAGGTAACATATGATAGGAATGTTGAAGTTTCTAGATTTTAGTAATTCCACTGAAGAAATTCCCTCACCCCTGCAGTTATATGTACCTGATACCTTTCCAGTTGTAGTAGATTCATGATCAGATAAGGAAAGCAGGCATGCCAATACATAACATCACCTAGGAGAATATATCAAAACTAATTGTTCTTTGTTTTAAAGTGGAAAGCATGGTAAGTGTAGTTCTATTTGTTTTGTGGGCATCCATACAACACATCATTATTCAATTTTGCTTCTTATATATACATTAAACATTCTCATGAGTAGCTTTCTATCTCTTGTAGTGAAAATACTCAGAATTATTCCATTCATCACTTGATAATGCTATTCTCTCTGTATGCTCTCTGAAATCTAGTTTGTCATTTATGACACCCAAATCTATGAATTTTCCCATTTCTATCATTTTCTTGTTTAGGTACAACCAGTATATTCCTCCTTGCTTTATAACTTATTTCCTCAATTTTTTTCTTTTCATACTTGTTCACTATTTCCCTTTATTAGCTTGGCAGGACTAGAAGCAGGTGAAGAAAGCTGATATTTACTCACGTCTTTCTTGAAGCTATCATGTGCAATGTACTGAAACCACAGTTCCATCATCTACAACCAGTCCCCACACGTTTTTCTGTGGCTTCCTCCGGCTGCTTCATGTCTCCTGGTTCAGTCCATTGATAGCATTCCTCCTTCCTGTTTAACACACTGCTTCAGTTCACTTTATCCTGTGCATACCTTTCACTCTCCTACCCCAAGGAGTCAAAATCTTTTTCACTCCATCCTTCCATTTCCAGATTCGTCTACCCCTTCTCCATGTCCCCTCCATTTCTGACACATACCCACTTATCATCCTCTCCTCACTCATGCACTTCCTGTGTGGAAACCACTTCAGCACACCCTCTTCAGATTATTCAGCCTCAATATTATTTCCATACCTGTCTCTTAACCCTTTATTACTTGTTCAATCAAATCTCCTGACACCACATATTGTCCTCAAACATTTCATTTCCAACACATCTACCCCTCCAGTACACATCCTTATCTATATCCCATGCCTTGCATCCATACAACATCTTTGGCACTACTAGACTCAAATTTATCTTCATTAAATTCCATCTGGTTCATCTCTGCCCATTTATAAACTCCTTCTGGTCAGTTTTGATGAAATAATTTTGCCCACTGTTGTGTCATTGGCAAAGCCCACTGCTATGCTTTTCTGATATCATTATCATGAGTAATGAGGCTAATACAATTCCCTGAGGTACCCCAGATAGGACACCTTTTTCAGACGTGGTTCTTTATGTGATTTCATGCAATTTATTGCTGAACAATTATGGTTGGATTCCTCCTTCCTCAGGGCAGCTGTGTTTACTAGTACCCATCTCTGCTACTAGGTGTTGTATTGTAGTTATCTTTTTGTAATCTTCTATTTGTACTGTATGGGGAGGGAGTTTTACACTGGTGGGGCCTTTTCTCTGAACGTTCTCTAATACCATACAACCTCAAAATTTTGTGTATGATGTCTGCATTAATCATGTTCTCAGTCAATCTGGTCCATTCATCCACAACTCTTATTCTATAAAAGTATTTCTTTACATCCTCATTTACAATGTTCTTGCTTGATTTCATGGTATGTCTTCAGGTTGCTCTCATTGCTCTATCCCTACATCTTTCAAAGAAGTGTCGTCTGTCCACATCGTCGATCTCTTTTAAACTCCTAAAAAGGTTGTGATTAAGTTACCTATCACTATTCTCTCTTCCAAGGTGGGTAAATTTAAAGCCTCCAGCCTTTTCCAGTAACTTAGCTTTCATAATTCTGGTTCCATTTAGTTGCCCTCCTCTGGACCCTCTTTATGAGCTCTTCGCGCTTCATTAGGTGTGGCAACCAAACCTAAGAAATGTATTCTAATTTTGGCTTTATTTGTGATATGAATAGCTTGCTAAATATTTCCTGTGCAGTTACATTACTGGGATCCAATACAAAAATTGGCTTAGGAGCATTTTTATATATTATTCTCTATGTATCTATGTCAAGAAAGGGTTTGGGTTGGAGCTGGGGGGGTCTTGAACTTTCTTCCAAGAAGGCAGTATGAAGCTGTGTATTCATATAGAATCTGAAAGGGACCAGTTTTTAATGAATACCTTTCCCCTGATTAAGAATAAAAAAAGCAGGAAAAGGATCATTCTGTATCTATCCTTGCTAATACCTGCATGGAAAATGCAAAATCCACCAGTCTATATGGATAGAATAATGAGACTATCCTTTGAACCTAAAGGACACTTACTGATACATTCTGATTTGCATTTACTCCCTACTATCCAGTGTCCCTTTCCAGTCATTATAGATATAAAAGATGGAAAATGTTGACTCTAGATCTGTCCTTGTTAATGCCTTCATTAGAAACATGAAATCCACTGTTACATGTGGTTGAATGATTAGACAGTCTCTTTGAATGTAAGGGACACTGGCATATTTTGATTTACACCTAGTATATATTATCCAGTGTGTCACTATCTGTTGATTCACTAATATGATGTTCTTGAAAATATAGATTGAATGATGTAGATATTGAAAAAAGTTTCATTATAACTTCCTCAAATCTTTAACTATGAGTGGAAAGTGTCCTAGTTAATCTTGTGTTTTTAGGTGAAGGGCAGGAAGAGCATCATCTTGGAAATATAGTTAGATATTTTGAAGATTGTTGATGATGGTCAATGTGGTGTTGATATTGCTACAGCTCTTGGCTTTGGAATTTGGTTAGATATTAAAGATAGAGGTTTCTTCACCAAATATGCAATTCTTGGGTACACTGTGTTAAACAGCAACAGGGAAAATGAAGAAGATGGAGGCGTCTTTATCTTTGTTAAATCTAATTTTAATCCTGTGGACCAAAAAAGTGCTGTAGCTGTTAATGAAATCAGCTCCATTTTTGTTGAAGTTAAAGTTATACTTCAAAAGAAAGTAACAGTAGGATTAGTTTATAGCTTCCCCCTGCACAGATAACAGAGGTAGATGAAAGACATAATGATCAGTTGGCAGAAATATATAACGATCAAGATTTGATTATAATGGGAGACTTTAACATACCAGTATCTAAATGAGGAGAATCCCCTACCAGTTGCATGGGGTATGGGTTTTACCTAAATTTGCTTGAGAGTGTACTAACACAATTAAATGAGAAACCTACTCATGATGAGAACATGACAGATTTAGTTCTCGGTACAAATGAGGAGCTCATTCATGATATTAAAATGGGAGAAAAGTTTGATGTAAGTGAACAACAGCAACACACTCTTAAGGTAAATTTCAACACAGCATAAAATTCTGGTCAGCATAAAAGTTGTGAAAAAATACCAAACGAAAGGAGGGAGACCGAAAGTTTAGATGGAAGTGCAGTAAATGTAGGGAGTCAGTCATGTGTGAATGAAATGTTTAAAATGCTTAAAGAAAGACTGTTAAAAGTTGCAGAATTAGTAGTTGGGTACAAGGTCGTGAGATATAGGAATTAAAAGGGAAATGCATGGTGGATGGATGAGATTAGAAATACTGTGAAAAAAAAGCAAAAGGCACATGGTAGATTGCTCAAAAGGAATGTAAGTTCAGCAAAGGAGAAAGGATGAACATTAGATGTGTAAGTGGATTGTTACAAATCTGATAGAAAGAGTAGATGAAGATTTTGAAAGAAAGTTGAGTGAAAAGAAAAAATTGTACCATAAGGTGAAAAATGAATGAGGTGGATGTCAGAGTGGAAATGTTAATGTGAAAAGTAAGGAAGAGGAGTTGCTGAATGAAAAGTAGGAAGTGAAAGGAAGATGGAAGGAGTATTTTGAAGAACTGATTAATGTGGAAGGTGAGACAGCAGTTTTTACATGCTTGTATATGGAGGATGGACGAAAGAGGATACAAGCGCAAGGGCCTATACCAAAAAGGGAGGTAAAGAGGACAATAATGAGGCAGAAGGTAGGAAAGGCACCTGGGATGGATGGGATTATGGTTGAAATGCTGAAGTATGGAGGAGAAAGTGTGACAGACTGGATGTATCTTTTTTTATGTTGAAGGCTCCAGTCACAGACAAAAGTCCACATCAAGGCCGGGCCCTAATTGAAATATAGAGAGAAT
>JAYMFT010046231.1:0-15418 GCA_038088735.1 Panulirus argus | reverse complement strand
GGGAGAGAGAGAGAGAGAGAGAGAGAGAGAGAGAGAGAGAGAGAGAGAGAGAGTTATGAGAGAGAGAGAGGGGGAGCTTGACTTGACTTGTGGCTGAAGTAAAGTTGGAGATGTCTTCAGTCTTGGCGTAGCTTGGAGGGTCGGGAAAGGGGAATGGAAGGTATTGGGAGGGTTTTGGAGGGAGTGGTGATGAGAGGCTGAATGAGTAGAAGAATAGTAAGAAAAGCGGAAGTATAGTAAAAGTGTAAAAGACTCCGGGATCAACCAGAGAACTACATTGAGTGAGTGGGAGCTGTTATAACAGATCATGCTATCTTCTTTCGAGAGAGAAAATAATTGCAGTAAGTGCCTTAGACAGGGGTGGAAGGGGGGGGGGTTGGAGGGGGGGAAGAGAAGGTGAAAAAGGATTTGCAATTGCTTAACTGTTGGAAGTGTTTGCTGCTTGATTTTCAGTGTCTGTCATCAGGAGAAACATAGATATTGGTAAAACGCTAACATCGATCGTATAAGTATGATCCTTGGTAAAGGAAAAAAAATGAGAGGCTTTTACAGGTATTCACAGGTCGACACTGGTATTCACAGGTATTCATAAGTATACAAAGGTAACCAAAAACGGTCACAGGTACTCACAAGTACCCACTGGTAGGCACAGATATTCACAGATAATCGCAGGTTCACACAGGTATTCAGATGTATTCACAGGTAGTCACACGTACGCAGAGATATTCAGAAATATTCACAGGTAGGCTCAGGTATTCACAGGTAGCCACAGATAGTCACAAGTATTCACTGGTAGTCACAGGTACTCACCGTTGTCCACAGAAATTATAAAATCATCTTCAGCACCAGCACAATCAACATCATCATCAGCATTCCGGTCACCATCACTACGAGCACCATCTACCACCATTATGACTGTCATCACCACCATCACCACCACCATTACTATTACCAAAAGTACTATTGTCATCATCTCCAACACTATCAATACTCGCACTATTTTCATTGTCATCAACACAATAACTACTACTATTTCCGTCGCACCCACGATCATCACTACCACACTACGATTATCACCATTCACTCTCACCATCAACACGTCATAGTTAACCATCACTAATTCCTCCGTGAGTGCCGTTAACATGACAACAAATGGTTATCACCGTCATCATCTTTACCTTACAACAACATGACTATCATCACCATCATCACAGTCAACACCACCTCCATCACAGTCCTTACCACCACCACATCACCACTGATACCACTAATACCACTGCCATCGCCATCAGTACCATCACCACTTCCACTTTCACCACTACCTACCATTATCACCATCCCACCCACCACTCATCACCAGTTGTATATACTTTGTTCCTTTGTATGTGTGTGTGTGTGTGTGTGTGTGTGAGTGTGTGAGTGTGTGTATGGGTTTTCTACGTTTATGTACATATGTATTATGTGTGTGTTTGTTTTCGTGAATGGGTGTTATACGTATATGTACGTATGTGTTTTATGTGTGTGGGGGTGTATTCAACGTGCCCTGCGAGACACTAATGCTCTGTATATATTCTATGGCAATGAATGTACTCGTCCTGTCGCCCTCGGGAGTAATAAATTAATTAGATAACAAAATAATCTCATCACCATCACCACCGCTATTATCACCAACACAGCTTGAGTATCATCACCATACATAACGTCACGTCACTCTCTACCACTTTTACTGATACATCATCATCATAACTAGGAACATCATACCATCACTTCCATTACCGCCACCAAAACAACTGCAAGCCCCATCGTATGGATGTACACACACACGTGCACAGTGACCCCGGGTCATGGTAAGTCGTCTGGGGTCAGAGCGGCCGTGGCAGGTCACTGTGTCGTGGGTCACGCTACGCGTGAAGGCCCTTCCTACGCTCCTTAAACTATTTACATGTTGCTGAGGTCAGGCAACGTCACATTGCTCAGTCTTGTCCTGACTGCTCCAGCTCACACCTTCTGAGTGCATCACTGCATCTTGTCTGATAAAGCCTTTGCGCCTCCACCTGAGGCGGCCCTGGCTTCATCTTCCTGTTTCAGCTCTCTAGACATGACTTGCCTCGAGAGATGAGAGTCAGCCATCATGGTAACATGATCTGTTGTTCTTATGGGGAAGCTATATACATTGGTATGTCAACTAGTTCCTTTAAGTACATATTGTAATATTATCATATATTATGAAGTAATCTACATATACCTGCACAGCCAGTTACAACTGGCACCTTACGGTATTGTGGATGGGGTCCCTTCTCGCTTGAACATAAACACTTGAAATCTTGAATGTGAATCTGGTCTTTCCACCTAAGCCAAGAGCTGATTATATCTGGATGTTGGTGGTATTGGCCTTGGAGAAGACTTCAGTGTTTATGACATTGTCTTGCCAATGAATATCCATGGGTGATCAGAACCGTTCCAGTTGTTGGATTTGTCTGTGATGATTCCATGTCTGACAGTCGTAGTGGAGGATGACAGGAACACTGGGTTGTATAACCTGAGGCTGGTGGTCAGCTCTAGCACGGAGTCTACCTAGGGCCTGGCTGGCTTTTTGAATCCTTGCTGTAATCTCTTTGTCTTGGGAACCATTACTTGAGACTGAACTGCCGAGGTACCTCACCTCCTCTACGTTGTTCGCCTCGGTACCATTAATGTACCAACATCGGTACTACCATCTGCATTATAAGCATATCGCCATCACAAACATAACCATCGAAACCATGAAAAAACTATAATCATTAGCACCATGATCACTACCACCATCAATACTGCCACCAGCCATCACCAACACCACTACCACCATCACCAACACCATTGGTACCACCGGCCATCGCCAACATCATCAGCACCACCTGCCATCACCAACACCACTATCACCTGTCATCACCAGCACCATCACTACCACCCCGCATCACCAGCACTACTACCACCACCCATCACCAGTACCACTATCACCATCGCCAAAACCATCCATACCACCAGCCATCAGCAACACCATCATTATCACCAGCCATCATCATCACCACTATCACTAGCCAAAAAGAAACCTCATCATTACCATTTCTTTCACTTTTTCACTTTACGTTAAATGTTTTTCTGTTTTTGAACAATCCGTAAATGACACCTTATAATGACTCTCACGGATGAGTTTAAAGGCCAGTGGTGTCGATGTTGTGGTGTAGATGCGTTTGTCGAGGGTGAAGTGAATTTAGATTCATTGACAGTATAATGAAAATGCGTTTTCTGATGGCGAAGTGAAGAAACGTTTATTCAAGGGAAGCATATTGGATTCCCTAACGAATATTGCTTTTTTTTCTCGTATTCTTTCTTTTATGAATACTGGCCTTTGCTGAAGACTTGTGAGGATGGAGATGTGTGTGTGTGTGTGTGCAGACTATCTCTCCTAGGAAAGATGCAGGAAGCAACACGGATACCTGGCTGAGGCCAGGAACACTTGCTAACTGCCTCTTAAATCAGTGCCAGCAAGTCACATTCCCGTGTCAGGTTATCTCCAGGTAATGAAACTTGTGATAACGTAGTGAAAAGACCTGGAGACAGGCTTGAGTAAGTCTCCAGTCTGCTTTGTCTTGCAGATGTTCGATAGTGTTACGTTGACGAAGTCGAGAAGATAAGGATTAACGAACCAGCAGCCTGGGATGTGGCGAGGAGTGTTGGCCAGGTTCCAGTACAACATGAGCAGCTGAAGGATATAATGTTGTGCAAGTCTCACCAGGCTGTAACCTGGAACGGCCCCTTGTCTTTAGACGGATCGTCTCGACTTCCTTCGCTATAGAAGCAAATGAGAGAAGATCCGTTGCCTGAAGCAGAGCATAGGAAATGAATGCTGCCTCAAGCGGATATAGAAGAAATATAAGATTGATGTTATGGTTCTTGATCGCGTGGAATGGGATATTTCAACATAACAATATGAAAAAAGAGTCTGTTTGTAGGGTTGGTAAAGGATTTTCAATGAGATAGATGACTGAGAAAAAGTTTTAGTCTTCCAGTATATTAGCTGAGTTATGGCACTGTGTAGCTTACGTGGATTTGGAAAGAATGAAGTCTGAGATGTATGATGGAATTCCTCAGCTGTTATGGCTACCTGGATTCCAAACCACCCGAAACTGATTGTTGGCTATATCACCGTTGTGACGTCTAGTAAACACTCGTGTTCTTATACAACTTTCGCTGTCGTTTAGGAAGTGATGAGGAGTGTATGGTGACTTATAGTTTGAGCCAACAAGGAACATAATGTACGTATTCTCATGCTTACTTTTTATCCACCCAACTGGGAAGATTATCAGAACAAACTTGATCGCACTATAGCCAGCTTGGCAAAAAATCTCTAATAATTATTCAGTAGTTAATTGTGTTCTTTTATTTTCATCAAGTCTTCTCTCTTAATTAAAGCTATTTTTTTTATATGTATCGTATTTTATTATCGTCTTATCTAGTCAATCAGTTTCCTTGGGTGAGTATCGATGTTCCATATAAAGTTAAGACGTTCCGTACGGATATATGATTAATAAGAGAATAATAACCGTGCAATATATGAAGAAGAGAAAGCTACATATGATAGTATCTTTAACAAGTTTAATGGCAGAACTTTTAAAAGAGACAGGATAAGAATGAAATATAAGACAAAAGAAGAAAGAGAAATACAAGAGCGAAAGAAAAAGTAAACATAGTTATAAGACATTAACAAACGAATGCAGATGACTCCCTGTCCTTTCTTGTGGTAAATATGTATCTGTTGATTCATCTTGAAATTTGAACTAATAGCTGGGTACTCCACGAAATTTGAACGAAGGTCTGGATCTAAGTGCAGAACAAGAATCCAGAAGCCAAGGACCAGCTCATACATTTTCAGGACGGTCGGTCATTCTTAGTTGCTGGAGGAATATGAAAGAAAACACATGAAGAAAGAGATTCCTTCCTTCTTATTGAGAAAGGCTCAAAATGAGAATATGGATTGCATACTGTGTGAAGGAAAAGAAAAATCCAAATAACTGTTGGAATTCTCAGGAAACAACTTTTGTTCACTATACGAAATTTTCTCTTCAACGCACTAGCAACACTCTCACCACCATCACCACCATCTTCACCATCATTAAAACTGAACTGAATCAACCATCTCAGTCATCACCAGTATGAACTCTGTCAACATCACCATCACCATAAACGTCACTATAACCACCACAACATATCTCAGCATCGCTTCATCAAATATACCGTCACCAGCACCAACACTATGAATGTCACCATTCTAATGACTCTCATACATCACTCTGCTCTAGCATGAGAACCATTACAATTTCCATTCCAACAATTGCCAGCAAAACCAGAAACACAGCATCAGATTTCCCACCAACAGCATCGCCATCTTTACCGCCATCACCAACAACACCAGCAATATCCCCATCAATATGAAGCACACCAGCAACAATCTCTGGGAGAGGACGCAGGTTCCGGCAGCCGCTCACTCCACCTCACAAACTTGAAAGTCTTCGTCATATCACAAAGTGCAATACAGGTACAGCCAGCCACAGGGATTTTCACAACGTGTCCGTGAATGTTTGTTGTGTGACTGTACGTGACTCTCGTAAATATTTTTAGATATCTCTGTGACGGTCTGCACACCTGGGTAAGGAATTTATCTTCATTACGATATATAGTAGATTCGTCTTGACCCAACGCATTCTTGAGAAGAAAGTTCATCGGACAAACTTCGGAGACAAATGAATTTGAAGACAACAGGAAAAAATTCTCCTTGTTATATCCCTAGTATTCTGCAACGAATGATATCCAGACCGTTGCTGAAATTTTTAAGAGATCTTGGCTTTTAGATATTCATCACAAAAAATCTCAACGTGTATTGGCTCATAAATAAACAGTTAACCTTATGCTTTACATTATAGTTTGATAAATCATGAGAGCTTACCTATGTTAGCCTTCTACTTAGCGGCATTAAACGCTCATCTTTCTTCGTCGACTTAAACCATAACAGACCAGCACATTGTTTATGGGTTCCTGTACGTCGTCGACATCGCTGACCCCCATGCTACTTAATACTGATGACTCTTAACCTCAAAGTGACAGCCCATCATACCATCCCAAGTGCTCAAAATGAAATCTCTGTTATTTCAAGAAAAACCGTATTTTTCAAGCGCATTATTACATATTTTTTTATAATAATATATAAATGATATTTTTTCTCAAAAAGAAACAATCAGCTTGTTTAAAATCTTTTAACTTACTACACATATAGATATATCTAAAAGCTACTTTTTGTTAAAAGAAGTTCAATATATGAAGCCCCAAGAGTGTGGAATTCTCTCTCCCTGTGTTGTGCAAATTGGTAGTTACATAGGACAAGGCAGATGGTTCAAAGTCAACCCAGCTATTCATCCTCCCCTTTAGGAATGATCAACGAATTGGTAGGTACCTGGTGTTAGCTGTATCGTGTACTCTGTGAGCGTGTGTATTTGGACGTACAGTGAAAGACAAAAGTCTGTTCCTGGTTTTGACCGACAGTAATTTACATCTGGAGAAACATGATGAAAGTCTCGCCTCGAATACATCTTTGGCAAACCTGACTAGAGTGAAGCTTGACATGTATTGTTGGTTTGGGTCAAGGTTCGTATGATCGTCTGGCCGATGTCATACAACTGTACTAAATTTGGCCACAATAAATGATTAAACTTGTTGAGATCACTATACAAATTGTTAGGAAAAATGCAAGAAAAATAGGGAATGTCAGAATTTTTTCACCTTTATATAAGGATTTTCAGTGAAACGTGTGCTCATAGATAATATCTGTTCGTATTATGTGAGGAAGTGCGCGCCTGAATGCTCGCCTTTCACGAAATGTTATCCACCAGACCCAAGAAACAGACTTTTGCTTTCACTGTACACACGGTAAAAAAAAAAGTATCCAACCACATTTTATGCGAAACAATATAACACCATGGATGAAGGACTTTGAAAAATGCTCATTGGTTTGGCCTCACATTGGCAGCCCAGCTTTTACGATTCTGTAATATATCAATTGCTAACGACATTTTCTGTCATTTGCCACATTGAATGTTGTATTGATTCCATATTTCGGTGGAAAGCATTCTAAAGTGGGGCTCCCATGATTATTACTAAATTTGTCTCAGATTTACGCTTACCAGCCCTACCGAGACAACACGAGTCGTATTGGTCATTTCGAAACTCACCGGACCCATCCGGGAAGATACTCTTTTTACCTTGCGTCCAAGGGTAAGACACGGGGCAACACGAGTGTGAAATTCTCTCCTCAAAGCACATGAATATCAACCTGATACACACACACACACACACACACACACACGGGCTTCTGTGGTGAATTGGTTAGCAATGCTGAACATGAGCAACCACGGGCCCGCCTTGGGTTGGGCTCTCAAGGGTTCGAATCCTGGCCGCGGCAATCGACCCACTTTCAGACAAGGTGTTCATCATCCCCTCGGTGCTGGTTGATAAATGGGTACCTGGTTTAGACTGGTTTGTGTGTGTGAGTGTGTGTGTGTGTGTGTGCATACACAAACAAATTCACCCATATTTATAAACTCACACACGCACACATCAACGCATGTGCGCGCTCTCATAACCCACACAAACACAAGCACACACAGTAATGCTATTCTATCACTCTTCGGTACAGATATATTGCCTAGAGATTACTGACATCCGGCACTGACCACATCACTAACAATATTCATGGTCGGTTCCTCGACTGAGTCCCTGCACAAATAACTATACGTGAGCTATTGTATTTTTGTATCGGGGTAAATTTAGCAGAGAGGTGTGTGCCGGTGGCAGACAGTGGTGCAGTAAATCAGAAGCTTTTCTGCCCTGAGGGACGGGCTAAGCTGTCGTGAGCGTCCTGTTTGAAAGGAAGCTTTTATCGTGATGACTTTGAGGGCTGGGTTCAGGGCGGCCAGGTGATGATGTACCCATCTCCTTGTGGGTTTATAGTGCATGGCGTCTCACCACAACGGGTGATGGTGTGAACCACTGTGTGGTGTAGTGATGGTATATCACCACACTGGAAGATGGTTCTGTGATGTGGTGTAGTGATGGCAGGAATTATTATGGCCCACCGGCTGGTGTTGTAACACAAATGCTGCTGGTGAAGGTTACTGGGGAAGTGCCAACGTAGTAGGTATCGTAATGACATCCCATGTTGTGATGGTACTGTAATTGTTGTGGAGGTGGTTTGAGGACGGAATGGTGACACTCCATGAGGTGTGGTGACGCAAGTGATGGTATCCTGGCATAGTGTGTGATGTGATGACACTATTTGTTACGTGGTGGGATGAAAGTGATTGTTATAGTAACACAGAGGGCGAGGTGATGACACAGAGAGTGATAACGCAATGAAGGTGTGATAATACAACTGATGGTGTGGTGAACCAGTGCCAAGTGTGCTGATGCAGTCCATCTTGTGGTAATGCAGTGGATTGTGTGCTGACCCTGTGGCTGGTGGACTGATATATTGGTGCTGGAGTAACACATATGTCTTGGTGACATTGTTGTTTGATGATCCAAGTGGATGCTGAAGGTTTTGGTGGCTCAGTGTTTGGTGACCCTGGTGGATATCGTAGGTTCTGTGGATTCAGTGGATGGTGACCATAGTGGCTCTTGTAAGTTTTGGTGACTTAGTGGGTGGTATGGCTATGTTGTGATCCAGAAGGTGGAGTCGTGACACGCTGGGTAGTGTACTAACACAGGAGGAAGTGTAGCTACGGCGAAACCACTGGTGATGTATTGATGCAGTGGGTAACACAGTGGGTGGTACGAAGCTATAGGTAATGCTATGACACACTGCAGCAGGTGCTATGGTGACACAGTCTATGATGTTATGTTCCTGTTGGTTGCAGTGTGACAAAGAAGGTCTGTTGTTACACTGGATATCGTGGTGGCATAGCACTGTGGCAGACAGTGAGGTTTGGTTATTATAGTCAGAATAATGGCACAGAAAGTGTGACACATTAGATGGTGTGATGATACAGTGATGGGTAATGTGATATTGTAACAGGGTGGTCACAGTAAATACTGTAATGATCCTGGGTTGACTCAGACAATGAAATGTTTCGCATTTTGCCTTCCCGGGATCATTATGACGCATCTGGTGATATCAGAAGCTACTGGGTGGTGAAGAGACTTTATGGGAGATGTGACGCCAGAAGTGAAGGTCACTGGATGGCGTAGTGGCACAGTGGGGAATGCGAAGCAGTGGTTGAGGGTTTCACCAAAATCACAACAGTGTATTATTAACCTGTCATCACATTATACCAATCTTTTGTCACATCACCTTTCGTTTCTCTGTACCATTCTCTCTTATCATCACATTAAGTGGTGCACCATGCGAACCACTGTGATACCATACCACCCATAATGGTGTGGTATCATATCATACCGCAAAATGTGGTACAGAAGCATCGTAGGAATTGATATGTTACATTGGTTGGTACACTTACACAGCAGATGCTGGCTGAGTTGACTCTTCGTGTGGTGTTACGATCCAATGACATGAAAAAATTGGACGGCGACACAGTTCTTGGTCTGATTATATTGTATGTAGTGTTGTGACACACGTTAAGGTGCTATGACTCAGTTTATGGTGAAATGTCTACTTGGGTCATGTGATGACTCTGTGTGTGGTGTGATAACGCAACAGATCTGGTGATAGTGGAACGTTTGGACGACAGAGTGACACAGTGAGGGTGTCTTGATCTTGTGGGTAATGTTATGCTTTAGTTAGTGTTGACTGGTTAATGATGCAATGTGGTAGCTTTGGTGCCACCACAAGAGTTATAATGACTTATTGGGTGACGCGACGATGTGGTGGATAGCGTGATGCCACAATGTGTGATCCGTCACAGTGGTTTTGATGTTATAGTACACACTACTTGGCATGATGATCTATTGTACATTGTCGTGAGAGATCAGATTGTCAACAACTCAGCGAGTTGTATGTGACTCACTTGATGATATGATGATTCACGATCTAGTGTCATTACAGTGTGGCAAAGTACATAAGAACATAAGAAAATAAGAAGTGAGGACACTGCAAGAAGCCTATTGACCCATGCTAGGCAGGTCCTGAGTCTGTCCACCCTACAACCAACCGACTGATCCCAAAAACACATCCAACCTTCGTTTAAAGCTACCTAAAGACCTAGCTTCTACTACAGTACCTGGCAACTTATTCCATAAATTTACTACCCTATTCCCGAACCTGGTTTTACCCATATCCGACCATAATATATTTTTTCTAATTCAAATCCATTATTTCTTGTCCTCTCTGATGGTGCCATTCTAAGAACTTTATTCATGTTACTCTTATTAATGCCCTTAACCCATTCAAAAATTTCAGTCATATCCCCTCTAGCTCTCCTCCACTTAAGTGGGTGTAAATTCAGTCTTTTTAATCTTTCTTCATAAGTGAGGTCTCTAATTCCAGGGACGCATAATTCAAATGTGGTCTCACCAGCGCAAGATAAAGTTGCAATAATACTCTAAGAGTGTTATTGCTAACAGTCCTATTGATGAACCCTAACATCATGTTAGCCTTATTACGCATCTTGATACATTGTTGCCACGGCTTAAGATCTTTGCTCACCAATACTCCTAAATCTCCTTCGTATTCTGTTTTATCAATAGTAATATTGTCCATTTTGTAATTAGTGTTCCTGTCTTTATCCACACAAAATGTTTTCCATTTATCTTTACTGAATTCCATCTGTCATGTACCCGCCCACTTTGATAATCAACTTAAGTCCTTCTGCAATTTTACTGAATTTTCATTTAATTTTTTTACGGACCCTGTTTCTGTATCACTGGCAAATGTACTAAAGTCGCTGGTTATTCCCATATCCAAATCGTTAATACATATAATGAACAAGAGCGGTCGCAAGACTGACTCCTGAGGAACACCACTGGCTACATGGCCTCAGTCCGATGCAACTAAGTCGATGCATTCTCTCTATACTCTGTCAGTGAGCCGCTGTCTTTCTGAGCAAACGCTCTTGAGGCACTCGGTCAAAAGTCTAGCTTAGGTCTAATCAAACAGTATCATAACTCATACCCTGATCAATAGCTTCAAATACTTTGGTAAAGAAGGAGAGAAGGTTATTGAGACCTGACTTCCCTTTTGCAAACCCATGTTGTGAATCCTTAATGAGATCAAGTTTCTCCAAGTGTTCCCGTATTTTGTGCGCTATAATTGAGTCAAGAAATTTTCCCACAATAGATGTTAAGCTGATAGGACGATACTTAAGAGGCAATGGATCTATCCCCTTTCTTAGAAATGGGAACGACATTTGCTGTCCTCCATTGCTTAGGGACTACGCCTGATTCCAGAAACTGTTTAAGCATATATAAACGCGGAACATTTACTACCTCCTTACATTCTTTCAAGCCCCTCGTATAAATACCATCTGGCCTAGGACTCCTGTTTGCTTTTAATCATTCTATTTGTTTAAAAATATCAAATTTATCTATTTGTATATCGCATAGTCTCCCGCTTTCGTCCCCCCTGTAAATTTGCTGTGAAATCGAAATGTTTGTATTCCCCTCCTGTGTAAATACTGATATGAAATGATTATTCAAAACTTCACACATTTCAGTCTCACAATCAGCTAATCTACCAGAATGCGATTTGATAGGTCTAATTTTCTCCCTAACTTTCGTTTTGTACATTTGAAAGATTCCTTTGGTATTGTTTTTTGCTTCGTTAGCTATCTTAATTTCGTAATCTCTCTCAGCTTTCTTGATCTCAGATTTTACCATTCTCTTAATTTGCGTTAGGTGATCACTAAACTGTGTTTCCCCCCATTTACCTAGCTGTGCAAGCCCTTCTTCTGCCCTATAAGGTGTTTTATTCTATTATCAAGCCATTTTGGGTCATTATTGTTAGTCCTGTATTGCCTAAATGGAATATTCAATTCTTGTCCCCTTTTCTTTGTTACCTGGAACCTTTCTACGAAAACTTTCACGCTACTGACGGTCTCCCCTGCCTCATCCACACTTGACCTGAAACTACCGCTAAGCTGATCTGAGTCACCTGACTGACTTGACCCCACACCGTCTGACCTGACCCTACCTTCATTTAGTCCCACTCAATTAACACAAGCAAGGTATCTACGTAGCCCCGCAAAGTTGGCCTTACGAAAGCCGGGAACGAACATTTCATTCTCCTTCCTATTCACATCCTTCATTACACTGAATCTTATTTCCTTGTGGTCATTATCATCTAACTGTCCTCCCACCTCAACTTCACCTATAAGGTTGTTTGCATTTGTCAATCACAAATCCAGAATTTTATCACCCCTGGTCCCTTCGGAAATGTGCTGTGTTGGAAAACAATCTTGGACTGTCTCCATAAATTCCTCTGACTCAACACCTCCTGTATTATCTTCTCATGTAATTGTACTGAAGTTGAAGTCACCTGGAATACATACATTTTGATCACAAGCCTTCCTAATTTCGTCCCATAAAAATTTCCCCCTCATACTATCTAATCTGGGGGGAGGGGTCTGTATGATACTCCTAATGATAACCTTTCATTGTTTTCATTTATTTCAACCCAAATCTCTTCTGTAATTTTTGTTACTTTAATGTCATTCCTTTTGCAGCTTTTAATATTATCCCTATCCTATCCTTCCTATCATTCGTGTAAAGTTTGTAACCATTCATAGAATACTTTGACAACAGATGTCTTCTTCTAATTTCATCCCAGTTTCAGTTAAACATGCAATATCTATAGATTCGGTGCTAACTATCGCCCTCAAATGATCCATCTTCTTTCTTAATCTCCTACAGTTTGTATAGTATACATTAAGTCCTTTATAATTTCCTACATTACCCCCCTTTCTTTTCTTGTATTTCTTAATACCTCCTTGAGTAGGCTTTTCTTGGCATTTATGTCCCTGACCTTCGTTTCTTGACCCAAACCATCTAACGTAAAAAAGACACCCTGAAACCTCCCTCTCCAAACACCTAGCAAAATGAACAACTCCCACCCTAGACAAATGTACCCCATCCCTAGCGTACATAGAATCCCTGCCATAGAAGGAGTTCCACTGGTCTAGGAGGGGGACGCCCCTCCCCACGCAATATAACCCCAACCTTGAGTTGACACCAGTTGCCCGAGAGAACCACTCCCGACCGACCCCCCTCCTCGGCATGACACCAGAAACGATGGGGATCCTTCTCTTCTGCCTAATTTTGTCTACGGCCTCCCTATACTTGGCTAACATCCTTTCACTCCTACACTTGGCGACATCATTGTTCCCTGCACTCAGACAGATAATGGGTTTGACCCCATTTCCGGACAAGATGTCGTCCAGCCTATCCACTACATAACCCATCCCCGCCCCAGGGTAACACACCCTCATCTTATTCTTGTCTATCCTTATCACAAAAAGCCAGATCCAAATAGCTGGTGTGGCTGTCCCCTTCAACTAGAATTTTACCTTGGGGCAGGAATTTGGCGTCTGCCCCTCCTTTTTCCTCTTCAACTGCCACCTCATCTTTCCTTGTTCCTTGTGCTATTGGGGAAAAGCAATTGTAGCACTGCAGCTGTGTTGATGGTTGGGTGGTTTTCTTCAGCCTCATTCGAGAACCCCTACTGGCCAACACAGTCCAACCCGAACCATTGTTTTCAGCCGATCCGCTGTTCTCTGCCTCCATTGAACCGCTGTTCTCTTCAGGTGTTATGCTATGAACGACACCCGAATTTTCAAGCTCAAAGCGAAGATTACGATTTTCCTCGCTCAAGGCTTCCACCTTTTCCTCTAACTCTGAAAACCTCCTAAGGAGCGATTCCATCCCGCAGAAATACACTTAAACACAATATATGTAAAAAGAGAGAAATACATTGGTTACTAGCTCGCCAGTCAGGTGGGTTATTAGTATGCCTCACTTCAAGAGCTACCTAGAGACACGTCTGACCTTGACCACTGACGCCTGGCCTGGTGGTGCCCAAAACGCTGGCACTGAGGGGCTCTGGGTCTTTGGGCCGAACCTCATACTTTCCCCAGGTGTTCATGTAGATGGTGCTCGGTGACAGACCGTCATAGGGTGTTGGGACCTGGCGTGTTGTTGGAGGCCGAAGACTTTATGAACCTTGCACTGGTTCTCCAGAAATATCGAAGGACTACAGACTTCGTTTCTTGGCCGGATCCAGTTTTGTTGCCTTCACTTTGGTGAAGGTCTTTAGTAAGGCGCTGAGTGATGCCGCCGAGTATGGGTCCTTGGGACGGACGACCGACTACCCCTTCAGGTTCGGTCGTACCGTAAATTTAGCCTATGGAGTTTCTCAATATGGATGATAGTAGCGTAAGTCGTCTTATCGGTCGTAGTCCCAATTCTGAACTTTGGAAGGGGCGATGGGGTAGTGGTGGTCTGAGCCTTGGGAGCCTCCTGATGGTCGGAGTTTCGCGAAATATGGCGGCGTTTTCTCTTCTCTACCTTGGTCCAAAAACCTTCGTCCTGGCTGACGGTGATGGTGGCTCCAACGTGGCCTTCTTCAGTCGTCGGAGCTCCTCCAGTTTCCTGGTGCGGAGCATGCCGTCGTCGCCCTCCGTACGGCCTGGTCCATCGGGATATTGGTAACGAGAATCACGGTTTGGAGGACGTAAGCTCTCCATGGCAGCTGGAAAAACCTGACTGTGGGAGATTTATGAAGATCTTCCCCAACAAACCCTATCTCCTACGACCCTCAACTGTGGGTGCTCCTGCATTGTCATGGGATCCCACAGTTCCTTGGTAGGCTGCTGCCACCCCATAATGTGTTAACAAACCCAGTAACTGAGGAGCACAACACCAGATGTGCCTGGTGCAAATACAATCCCTTCTCTCACCGTAGATCCGTACACGACAGCAAAGAAGAAAAGGACGTAGAAGGAAAGTGGTAAATCTACTCCGACAAGGCATGAATGACACAAACCTTCAGCAGCTGGATGCGTTGAATTTATGTGCCACAGGTTAGATTTACTAAATATTTGTATATTTTATGGGTGTGCTGAATAAGTTTGTGCCACACTGAATGCGCTGAATATGTTTGTGTGCTACTGACCGAGTGCTGCGAATATGAATTGAATTAAATTGAATTTATTTAGTAGCTCAGACTTTATAAAAAAGTATGGAGCACAGCTCCTAAAGACTTTGACGAGCGAATTCAAGTGTGATTAGTTAACACAACGGATATTATTACCAAAAAAAGTATGAGCAAAAGTTTACAAGCAAATATTTGTTTCAAGATTACAGAAAATTAAGAATGAAGAAAGAATTACCTAATCAACTCAATACTTATCTAAACATATTCAAAACTGACTTCAAGAACAAA